>PVJA010006559.1:0-72675 GCA_004027025.1 Myocastor coypus | reverse complement strand
GGCTTGAGTTCTTGTTGACCGAGGTAGTTGGTCCTTGGTGGACAATGGAGTACCAAGGGTAGCATGAGCCCTCAGGCTGGGTAGGTGCTGCTATAGTGGCCACCATCTGCCCAGTTCACCAGCTCACTATTCTGGAACCACAGCTGGATCTCCCTCTGGGCTCCTTCCACAGAGTCACTGGCATGAATGATGTTCCTGCTGATATGAATGCTGAAGTCTCCCCGGATGGTTCCAGGGGCAGCCTCAGTGGAGTCCGTATGTCCTATCATCATTCTTGAGGCATGGACCACATTGTATCCCTCCCAGACCATGGCCACCACAGGCCCAGAGCTCATATAGCTGATGAGGGCTGGGTAGAAGGGCTTCTTCTGTAGGTCCTGGTAGTGCTCAGCAAGGATGTTCTCAGGTGCCTGCAGCATCTTCATTCCAACCAGTTTGAAGCCTCGCCTCTCAAAGCGCTGGATCACAGTCCCAACGAGCCGACGCTGGACCCCATCTGGCTTTACTGCCACCAAGGTCCTCTCCTGGGTCCATGTGTGCCCTCCCGAGCTGGGCCGCACAAACAGGCGCGGGCCCGGGGCGCGCGGGCCGCAAAGCAGAGCCCGCAGCGCTGTGCGCCCGAAGAGGCGGCCCATAGCGCCAGCCGGGCCGGGTGGGAGCTTAGGAACTATTTCTTCCTAAAGATATTCTAATTGTTTCCCAATAGTTTTATTTGTTTTTATCTTTTCCAGTCATCACCTTAATGCTTCCTTAACTTTGAACTTGCTGATGCAAGTACAGTGATACAGGCTGGCTAGAGCGCGATGCCTGCGTGAGGCGTGATGGGAAATGACGGAGAACATTTACATTAATAGCGTGATTAGTATAAAAACTATTAATTTCCCTCAAGATTCTCTCCCTTGGTTTCAACCTACTTATTTCACCATTCTTGCCACTCTCTGAAGCAGTCATGGAACTCTTTGGGTCATTTATTGTGCTGTCCTGGATGCCTGGGTTTCCTGAATAGAATCAAAAGATTTGCCTTTGTGCTCATCTTCAGCCAAGCTAAAAAAAATACTATAACTAATAAAGATGCTGAGCCAGAAGGTGCATGGGGCGAGCTGGGGACCCACGAGAATGAAGATGCACTTGTGTTTTACGGGCCTGCCTTTCCATTGGCTGGTGCACCCCAGCAACATTCACTGTAGTTTTGATCAAGTATCATAAAGATGCCCGGAAGATTTCCTGAAGTGCTTCAGAAAGTGAGCAGAACAATGGGCTGGTGAGCACGTTGGAAATGAGAGCGGAGGCTTTTAAGGGAGATTAGTGAGGTACCTTATTGTAATAAAAAATATTTAAACTTCACTGTCTGTTTTGGTCACACCCTGTACTTGAGAGACACAACTGGCAAATTTGCCACCTTCTTCTTTTACAGAGCTGTGGTCACTCTCCCCACCTTCATCACAATCACTGGACGTCACAAGACATCACACCACCAAGCCCCATGTGTGTAAATTGATGAGAATTATGAACATAACCATCTTGTGTTTGTAGACTGAGGGAACAGTTTGGATTCTTATTGACATTTACGGTTGTTGGTTGTCCAAACCAAGGTCTTAATTTGAATTAGCGAACAATTACTCTAAAACTAACAAGCATGATGAGTCAAAGATGTGTTAAATGCTTCCCATGCTGGAGTGTTAGCTGCTGTTTCCCCTTTCCCAAGAGCACAGCAGGAGAACGTTCGTAAGCTGCCCTGTACACGAAGCTCTGGACGTTGCACTGTTACTCACCTTCTTCCATGAGCCAGACAGCTGATATCCTCTTCACTATCCTTTTGTTCCTAGGCTCTGGTCCTGTTGAAATTTGTTACATATTTATTTCTAGATTTTAGCTTTTGGCCTTTATGTCTGTAGCATTCTGCTTCTTCACACCAGAGATGTCTGAAAGGCAACTGGAAGCTTCACAGTCATGAGAGAAACCAAGGTCATGGTACATCATTCACAGTTGTGACACCTGCATGTCAGAAATGGGAGGCAGAGGTTGCGATGCTCTGTCAACTGCGATTCGACGGAATGATCAGTTATTCATCACAAGACAGGTGGCGAGCAAGGCCTTGGAGTCTGTTTCTGGATGACTGCTATGCATGTGTTTGTTTTCTTACATGGTTCTTGAGTAAAGAGGTCGCAAGCAGGGCTGGGCATGTGGCATGGTGGGATAGTGTGTGCTTAGTGAGTGGGAGGTGCTGGGATCCATTCCCAGCACTGGGAATGAAAAGGAAGAGAAAGGGAATGGAAGGAGGAAAAGGAAAAGGAGGAGGAGGTGGATGGAGGAAAGAAGTGAAAGAGAAGAAGAGGAACAGGAGGAAGAAAGGGAGAGGAGAGAGGAAGAGGAAGAAGAGGAGGAGGTCTTAATTAGAGTGTTTTCTAGCCTAAGTAGTAAATTGTTATCCTCTTCTTTTGCCTAATGATAATTGCTGTGCCATGTAAGGACCACACTGGCCTTGTGTATCCTGATACACTCCACACAAGCAGAGGGACAGTTTTGGCCTTCCCTGGGGTCACCATTCTGCGAGCCATTTAAACTCTAGCAGACAAAGCGCTGGAGAAGGTTCAGAAAGATCTGTGCTGATTGGACACAGGCCTCCTCCCCTACTCAATTATAAAGTAGCTCAATATTTTGCAGCCCTTGGGCTCCAGACCTCTTTTCAATCCCAATCCCCCAGCACTAATAAGACTAAATAGTCTATTGTTTTTATAAGTGTATAAAAGCTATTCCAAGACTGTTAGAGTTCACTGGTAAATTTCTAAAAAGTGATTGGAATACGTGCTTGAAGTTTCTAAATTTTAGCTATTTTCCCAGGTCAAAAGAGTTTTTTTTTTTAAAAAAAACCTGTTCAGCCTGTATTTTCTTCTGGAACTATTTGCAGCAGCAGCTATTACTCTCCCTGTTTTTTTGGCAAAGTTCCAGTGTTGTTCGGGAATCCATCCCTCTCCCGTATGAGTTCATGTCGACTCTTGACTGCTGTAGTGTAAGGCATGGCTTGGAGTGAGGTAGGGCACTGTGGTGTATCCTTTGTGGACAGCCCCGTGTGTGGAGAGCGGTGTAGCCATTTTCACTGCCCTTTCCATCCAGGGCCTGTGTGATTTTCTGCATCATTTCTTGGTGCCCCAGGAGGTGAGCCATGGACGACTGCTCTGTGAAGGCTCTTTGGAGCCCTGGATTCCACCTGGGCTTGGCTAAGGCAAGTGGGTCTGGGGGTGAGAGTGCCTCTTACTCTTCCCACCGTTTCCCTTCCCCTGGCTGCACTCTTTACCGCAGCCCATGGTCCACTAAGCATAGCACTCCCGCCAGGCAAGCTCTCTTTCCCATTTATTCCTCTTGCTGCTTTCAGATCAGAAGTAGGGGCTTGGGGATCAAGTATGCACTTAGCGAGCATAAGGCCCTAAGTTCAGTTCCTAACGCATGCGTCTGTGCACATACACCAGATATAGTAATGACTTCCTTTGCTGGTCCTCTTGACTCTAACTATAGTCATTAAATAATTCCTCTGTTATGTTCCATTTGCTTATGTTCTGTGAGCTTGCCAGCTCTTGCTGCTCAAACTGTGACTGATCCAGGGGGCTTTGGAGTCTGGTTTGCACAGAGACACAGAGGAAGCCTGGAGGAGGTTGTGTCCGCAAGAGACCCTGGGACCTTGGAGACCCTGGGACCTTGGAGGCCCTGGGACCTTGGAGGCCCTGGGACCTTTAGTGCATGGAGAATGGAGCCCAAAGCTGACAGTCCTGTCCTTGAGGCCATGTGGCTTTAAACAGATCAGCTTTGGAGAAGCTTTGTAGTGGGATCCTGGCCATATGTATTAGCACATTATCCTTATTGTTTATGCCACTGTGAGCCAAGATCT
This sequence comes from Myocastor coypus, assembly GCA_004027025.1. Classification (NCBI taxonomy): domain Eukaryota; kingdom Metazoa; phylum Chordata; class Mammalia; order Rodentia; family Myocastoridae; genus Myocastor; species Myocastor coypus. The sequence continues at coordinate 68,792 of PVJA010006559.1, read as the reverse complement.
TGCATTTCAAGAAGCTAGAAGTTTTCTTGAGGCCATTTTGAGTCCCTGAGTCCAATTGGCCAATAAGGCCAATGCACAGGGTGCAATAATAAAGTCATGCAGTGAGCGTGAAGAAAATCTACTTAAACAGAGTGAAAAGAGGTACATTTAAGGTGACTCAAACAAATGGAAGTCCCTGCTCTTTGGCAGGTGGGAAAAAAATCCCACTATTTCAAAAAACAGAGGTATTTTCAAGCCCCAAATGTAGAAAGAACACGAACAGGGAATACATGGAAAGTTAGCAATTTAAATAAAATATTCAGGGTATTGCTCTTATTTTCTCGGTGTTTGCCAAGTTCTCTTTCTTACAGTTTATTTATTTATTTTTTTAATTTTATTTATTATTTTTTTCTTGTTTCAGAACCTTTGTTTATTCACTCATCTTTTATGGCTGGCTTAGCCCGCCCCGAGGGCAGGGCTGGCGCAGCATGTGGTGCTGGGGATCGAACTGTGGTCCCTGAAGCTGCCCAAGCTTCCCCAAGCAGGCGCTTTTAGACCATTGAGCCATCCCGCTGGGCCCTCTTACAGTTTATTTACAAGAAATTTATCAAGTAGGGAATTTATTTAGTTTTTAGAATTTTTTATTTTATTTTGTTTCTTGTTTCAGAACTTTTATTTATTTATTTATTTATTTATTTATTTATTTATTTATTTATTTTTATGGCTGGCTCAGCCGGCCCTGAGGGCAGGGCTGGCATAGCATGTGGTGCTGGGGATCCGAACCGCGGTCGCTGCAGCCGCCCAAGCTTTCCTGAAGGAGGTGCTTTAGACCACTGAGCCATCCTGCCGGGCCCCTCAAGTAGGGAGTTTAAAATCTTTCACTGCTCCTGCTCATGCACCTATAAGGCACCTAACTGGCTTTAGACACTAAGGCTAAGCCCGGGAAGGCTGCCCTTGGCGTTCTGGGTCTGAAAGACCAGGGGTGGAAAGCACATCGAGCCTCCTACCGGCTGTTGGACCTGGCTGTGGGGCCCGCAGCTCCTCTACCACACGCCAAGCCCCACTCTGGTCTTCGCCTCACGCCACTCAGAGACCCTGTGTCCTGGCCCTGGGCTCAGCGGCTGCTCTGCTCCACTCCCACCCTGGCTCTCTGGACTGCCTGCTCCCCTGCCTTGCACATGCGCCCTGGATTTCCGCTTCCCAGACCGCCCTTACCCTCCCTGCGGTCCCTCCTGGAGATTATCCCGCATCCTTGAGGCCCCGAAGGCCAACCTTTTGGTTTTCCTCAACCACTTCCTTCAGAAAAGTCTTTAACTTCTTTTATATATTTATGTATTTAGTGCAGGGTCTACAGGGGCTCTCTCCATAGCTTGGAGTCGTAGTGATTCTCCTGTTTTCAGCCCCCCAAGTGCTGGGATTACAGATGCATGCCACCAGGCCCAGTGTCAGCTGCTGTCTCAGCAGGTCCCGGGGGTGGGGCTGGCACAGCATTAACATTTAGTATTCATTTATTTATTTATTTTTCATCTTAGGGAAGGGTCTACAGGGTGTTCAGGTGTCTCACTATTAGATCGGACGTGTAGTGATCTGCCTGTTTACAGTTTCCCAAAAGCTGAGATTACAGCCCCACACCACCACACCCAGTCCTAATTGCTGTCTCTGCCTTGGGGCAGGGCTGGTTCAGCAGGCCTGGGATACAACCTCCAGGTGCCTGTTTGCAGGCATTTTAATCCAGCGAGCTATTTGGCCAGCAATTTCATATGTTCTTTTCTTTCCTTCCTTCCTTCTTTCCCTCCCTCCCTCCCTCCCTCTCTCCCTTCCTCCTTCTTCCTTCCTTCCTTCCTTCCTTCCTTCCTTCCTTCCTTCCTTCCTTCCTTCCTGTTTGGCTGTGCTGGGGAACCAGCATCTTCTACATGTTACGCAAGTATTCCGCCACAGGATATTTTTAAAGAAAACCTTCTCTCATTTATTCTAACATCATTTTAATTTTAAAAATGATGCAGGGTAGACCCACCTTCTCTTTGGTTGGAGAAATTCCAGCTGGTGGTGTCCCTTGGGGCTTGGCAGGCTCCCCACTCTGTCCCTTCTCTTACGTATGCCCTTCACCCTGTACTTCCTGCTCACCATGTCTTTGAATCCTGTCTTCTCAATTCCACTGCTCTCAGTGATTCCTTGCCAGAAAGAGAAAGGGGAAAGGAGTTATAAAAAGACAAAGGAGTAGGATATCCCTACTCCTTCTAATCAATTTGCAGACAGTCATGACAGAAGAAGAGCTCTTCGTGGACCTTGTGTTCACGTCCACTGAACCTCATATTAGAGAGGCTGGAGGAGGGCAGGGCTTGTCATTTCTTCTTGGGGAGCTGTTTTCATGAGTGCCACTGAAATTGGAGACCACAGATGAAATTGTGGAAGACTTCTCTGACTTACCTGGTAGATAAATCAGAGAAAATAATCAGTTTATCCCTTTAAGATTTATTCTTTTCATTGGAGGATATTGAAAGGCCCAGAAAGACACTGAAGGAGTTCTTGCTGGTGATGCAGTGTGGCCCAGGAGCCTCCAGCCCTAGGGTCTTTCTAGTTACCCAGATTGGAGCATTCCTAAAGGGCACGACATGCTTTTCATATCCACAGCCACATGACTTCCTTGCAGAGCCTTGCTCCATGCAGCTGTGAGACCAGGTAAGGCAAGGGACCCAGGCCAGCTCTTGGAAAGCACAGGGCTTTGCTTTCAGCACACTGCAGGGGTTTGTGCTTAGTCTCTGAGCTTTCAATGTTCGAGAACACTGGAAGAGCCCTGTTCTGCTGTTGTGTCAGTGTGTGACCATCACCCGCTGTGCTGAGTAGCTCTCAACACAGATGCAAGGTGCTACTGAGGGTTCACTCATCTATGTGACTGGGGTACCAAGTCAGCAGGCACTGGCCAACATCCTCTGCAGGCAAGGTGACAACTTGGCACAGCTGACTGCTAAAAGCTTAGTTTGGCTGGAAGAAATCACTTAACCAAGGCTGCATGCCTAACTCAAGGAACGAAGCCAGGGGAAGCATGCTGCTTGCTGCCTGACTAATTCATTTTGTGCTACTATAATAACATCCTTGAGGCCAGATGGATTATAAAGAAATGAAGTTTATTCAGCTCACAGCTCTGAGGGCACAGTAGCATGGCTTCACCCTCCACTCTGGTTTTCATGAGAATCACGTGCTATGCAGCTCATGGAGGAGAAGAACAAGGGGAAGTACCAGCAAGCAGAAGGGCTGTCTCAGGTACTCTTCTCTTGCTGCTGAGACAAATACCCAGCACCCAAAATGAAGGAAGGAAAGGTTTATTGAGCTCACAGTTCCTGGAAATTTCAGTCCATACTCAGCAGCCTCCAAAGAAGACTGGCTTATGGCAGAGAGCAGAAATTCATGGCGGTGGAACAATTGCAACAGAAGCAACCAACCAACCAGGGCAACAGGCAGCAACAGAGAGAGTCTGTCTCTGTCTCTCTTATATTACATTCAGGCTCTCTGCCTCAGGATATTTGCCTCAGACCACACCCATAATCCCAGCGGTAGTAGGATCCGTAATCCCAGCAGTATTAAGACATATAATCCCAGTGGATCATGAGTTAGTCTTAAACTCTAGAAGTCCCCACCCCATGACTACATGAGGCTTTGGGGTGGACAACCAGACACAAACCATAATAACGGCCTTTATATTAACATGCTCGTGTGAGACTCAACTCATTCTTGCAGAATGGAGACCTCATGTATTCCTGCTCAGTCCTTGAGTGCCTCAGCCCTCATTTATTAATGCCCTCCTGCCTCTCTGTGAGCTGCGCTTGGACCAAGCTTCCAGCATGCAGCCCTTGCGGGATAAGCCACACTGGAGCCACAGCCTCTTCTCCATGGGCGTCCACCTCCATTGGGGGACCACAGCAGGTGCTCAGGGAAGGGTTGCCTGCAGCCTGCCACACTCAGCCGACCCTGGGCTCTCATTCTACTCTTATCCTGCTCCTCCCTCGGCAGCAGGCACCATCTCGCCTGAATCTGTTTGTCTTTCCCAGTCTCTTCCGGTTCCTTCCCATCTGCCAGCCATCACGCACTGTGATCTTGCATGTCGCCCACGCTCTCCGTGGGTGGCTTCTGCTTGGCCTATAGCTTGAAATAGCATTTATTTGCTGGAAATTCTCAAATTCATGATTCTGTTCAGAATAATTCTCTGACCTCGAGAATGGATCCAACCACCTGCTCCACATTTCCGTATGTCACAACCATCTCAGAATCACTACAGTCCACAACAAATTTTTGATTCCTACCCCTTTTACAGCTTTCTCTCCTGTCTTCCCTCAACCAGCAAATTGGAACCTTCAGCCACCACCCTTGGCTCCATCCAGAAGCTGAGATGGCCTGCTGGTCTCTCCTTATCAGTTACCTTTGTGGCCCATTGTTCAGAAATCCTATCTATCTACTCCACTAAAACACATCTTGAATCTGTCTACTGTTTGCCACATCTTCTTTTCTTGCCTTGGTCCAAGCCATAGCCAGCTTCTTAAGTGCTTGCCCGTTTTTATGTGGAGAAGGTGCCTCTGAATCTATCACTGCACAGTGTCCCGACAGTGCAAAGCCTGTGCAGAACCTTTGATAGCCTTCACTGGACAGCTCACCTTATCTTTCATCATTTGACTTGGCCCTTCCCTTTCTTTAAGCCTTCCTTCTTTCACAGGGTCTCTCTCATCCCTTCTTTCCTAGTCTGTAGGCCCCCATCTACATGTGTGTGCTGCGTGTGTATGAGTGTGTGTGTCTGTGTGCACATGAAGATCAGTCCACAAGAACTCAGTTTAACATTTAATGTGTGGGCTCAGCCTCCAATGGCTCTTCATAGCAGAGACTACGTGAAGAGGTATTGACTTTGCCTTGTTGGATGTACTGCCATAGACTACATCCTAGAGTAACTAAGATGAACCAAAGAAAATCCTGCCAGACAGGTGCTCTTACTTAGTAAGTGAGATGAATGTAGGTACAAGGATACTCACAATTAAATGTGATAAATGTAATTGTGAGAAGAAGCCAATATGGAATCTTGATGTGACTTAGGCAAAGTTTCTGTGGAAGGGAATATTCAAATTGATTTGACGATTCTCTATATAAATCTGAAGCATCATATAAAAATAGTAATTCTGAGAAACATATTAATGGAAAAATACATTTAAATAGTAATATTGGTACCTTCCAGCTCTTAGCTTGGGGAAAGTTTTTTTTCTTGCCCTATATTGATGTTTCCAAATGTATTGTTAACCTCGCCCTCACTGAGTCACAATACTGGACACCCATGACTTTGAAGAAGAGAGAGTCATACTTATTTAACTAGATTACAGATGGATAGATTAAATAAGTTAAAGGCTCATAAAAAAAAAAGGGGGGGAGTTTAATTGGCTCACGGTTTCTAAAGTTTCAGTCCATGGTCGGTGGGCTCCAGGGCAGGGACAGCATGGTGGGAGGGCTCAGTTCACAGAGGCTGCACAGGAAAGCAGGGAAAAGTGCTGGAGAGGAAGGAGGCAGCAGCGTGAGCTCTGCTGCCTTGCCTTGCCACCTCCCTATGCACACCCAAGCAGAGCCCAGAGGCAGGCAGTTGACACCCCATGAAGACTGTGGGACAAATATTGTGTGCACATTTGTTACTTTTGTGGACAGGTGCAGAGCGTTTGCACAGCATCAGCAAGAAGGGCCTGGAGTCAGTCCCTATCCCCGCACCATGCTACACTGCAGAAAACAAATGAAGACTTTCTAAACTTCTTCTTTATAATAAAAAAAATTGTAAAACCTTGACTAAAATAATTACTTCACACACATACACAGACACACATGGACACAGACTAATACTGAGAAATAAGACAATTTGGGATGTTTCAAAGTAAATTTTCCCATCAATTTCTGAAGTCAGCTTACTAGAAATTGAACTTTTTGAAATTTCCCCAAATAAAGGAGTAGAAGAAAAAAAAATTAGAAAAATGATGAGAACTGTTCAGATCTTACTCAGTTTAGGAGCTGAATGGGTAGCAGGGAAGAGTAGGCTGGAAGGGAGGGGGAAACAAAATCAGATTTTTTTTAGTGAAGTTCCACTTGTAAAAGTCAGTGGCTATTTTTACAGGTACCAGCTAGTCCTTCCTGAAAATCCTGTAATCAGGACAGGCTGTGAAGCAGCAATTGGAAAGATAAATCTTTTTCTGGAGGGTAATTTTAGTGCAGTGTGGAAAAAGGGAAGAGAAAAAAATTACAGATTGAATGGAAAATCTAGCCACAGGCCAACCCACGCCCCCCGACGCTCTGAGGACCTGTGTCCTAATGAGCCCCCACACCAGGCAGCAGCTGCTGTGGCCCCCTGCTTCTGTGAGGGGGTGGCCTGGGTGGAGAGCGTTCCCTTATACTCTGTGCCCTCAGCATGGCTATCATTCTGAGGGTGCAAATAGGCTGGAAAGTATGAAGAACTGAGACCACCAAGCTGCAACCTTTTCCCTACTCTTCAGTGCAAGTCTGTTTTTCCATAAGGAGTATTTAGATCTTTCTGATTGGAGCATTCAGAATGCAGGCAGAATGCAGAATTTGTGTGCAGCGTGGGAGAGACTGCGTTCAGTGTCAGGGACCTCTCCATTCCAGCTTCTTCTTGTCCCTTTGTAGTCACTACCAAAGTCACACATCTCCCTCAGACTTCCCACTCTTCTTTTTGCTTCCACTGCACACTGCGATGATACTCACAGTGCTCTTTCAGGGCTCAGACCTTCCCCGGTGCTTGAGACAACCCCACTGCCTCTGGTAGCCCATCCCTGCCATTTCCACTCACCAGCAGCCCCAGGAAGCTGAGGGGAGGAATGATGTGACAGCGAGATAAACCCTAATGGAAGGGGGACAGTCACAGCTAGCTGGCTGCTCCTTAGCCCACAGTGCACTCTCAAAGCCAGAGATTCTGAAGTGAGAACACACTCTATTTGTGGAGGGCTCTGTAGCAAATCTCTTTAAATACCTTCAAGAAACATGGGTAATTTCCTTCCCAGGATTGGCTCCCTTGAAAAACTGCCGTTTCAACAAGAGTGACCAGTGACTAACACCAAGAGTCGTATTCCACACTCAGAGCATTGCTATTTTGAGTAGGGAGGTGTTTTTCTTCTAGTCAGAGAAACTTCTCACACTCACACAGGCAATCACAGAGTTCCAGGGGCTGATTTTTTAAAGACTCTATAGTGTTAGTATCTACAGGAGTGATTTCATTTAATTTTAAACAGGAGACAATCCCCAAAGGCTCTGTGTTGAGGAGATGGTCTCTGTCTTCTTTCATGCCACCTCCTGGGATATGTTCCAAAGTCCCTTTTGACCAAGTCTGTCCCAGCCATAGCTAGGAATATTTACTTCTGTCATCTTCAATCCCTAGCCTAAAGGTTTATCTGTGTCTTTGTCCTAGTTGCTGTCCTTTGAGGAGTTTAAAGCAGGTCTTGTTGGCAGATTCCTAATTAATTTGGGACCTTCTTTTCAGGACTTTTACTTTATTTGTCTCTAAATAAAAAAATGGCCAAAGTTGTTCATGGAAATGCAGACCAGGTTGGTACTTGGCTCGTTTGTGGACCTGCTTTTGAAATCGTGAACTCATGTTGCCTCCTTAGAAAGCGCTGTCAGGGCCTTGAGAGAGCTGCAACTGTTTTGCCTGGTGACCAAGAGTGCAAATACTGTTCCTACTTTAAATCTCAAAGGCCTGAGAGCTGAAGAACTCCTTGTTCACGGACAGGGTGGTGTGGCTGATCACCTATTTAACATTCGAGTCAGAATGTGTTACAAAAATGCAATAACCAGGAGACAGAGGTGATAGGAGGTTCTAATTTCCCTTTTCTTTGTGGACTGGTTTTACTAGGATTGGAAAGAAAGGCACAGAAAACCAGAGACAGCCAGGCCAGATGGATTACATCCCGCAGTAACTCTGTTCTTTTGAGATAGCTGGGCTCTAAAAGCGGCTGAGTTTAGATTAGCAGTGACACGTGATAGCAGCAAAGGTTGGGCCTGAGCTAATTTTTTTTTTTTTTTTTAAAGCGATTTCTGCTAAACAAAAAAACAAAAACACAAAAAACATTGATGGGATAGGAAGTAAGTTTCAGGGCAGAACCTACACCTAGATTCTTGATGGACCTTGATATTTCTCTTGTGAGCCCTTGACATTTGCACTGTGCTCTGTGCCAACGAGCATTACAAACTCTTGACTGAGAAGTATGCAAGCAGTCTCCGGATGAGGAGAGACTCTGACTTCTCAATTGCTTATCTCCAACAGCAGGTCTTGTGCCTAATACTTGGTAGGTGTTTAATAAATTGCAAAATGATTTAATAAATAATTAAGGGAGTTGGGCATAAGGAATTGTTCGAGGATAGCAAATCCTCACATGCACTGTGTGCAGCAAGTTGTAAGTATTCGCCTCGTAAGACTTATTTTTATTCTATCACTTTCCCTAGGTACCTTACATTAAATGAAAATGCAAGCATTAAGCTTTTCTTTACTGAATTACATCGAAATTATTTGCCTTTGACAAGTGACGAGGGGGTGAAGGTAGGCAGTGAGGGTCAGGCATCCTCTCTGGTCCAAACAGTTGTTATCTCTTCCAGGAAGAGGCGACAGGGCAGATGTGTGTTTCTCAGATGAGGGGACCAACCTTTCCTAATCTCACTAGCTGCCTGCTTTGTGTTCACAGAAAAGGGAAGGGGCTTGGTCCTAATGCCATCAACAACCATCAAAATATTCTCTTCTCCAAGGTTTCACTGGATCCAAGCTGTGGCTTTATTATTTATAATTCTCACTACCTTTTCTTATCAAAAGCCACAGAATTATCCACTGAATTGTTAGTGACATCAAACTGAGATGCACCAGGGTCTCTGAGAAGGGAGAATCTTCCTGCAGGCAATGGGGAAGGACTTATGATCTTGCTTTATGAGTCTTTGGCACTATTAAGACAAGGATGAACACTGAAACTGCAGTTCAATAAATGCTATGGGGCAAGAGGAATATAAATCTAATGAGGAACAAGAAATTAAATAATCTAGTTTATAAAAACTTATTATTTCATTTTCAAATTGGCGTCTCTACGTACTTGGCTCCTCACAGAGCTTCCCTCTTGCTTTCACAGTGCAATGTGAGTTTTTGATTTGGCCTCCTGGGAGGACTGAAGCTTTGATAGATTGCTTGAGAGAGCAAGGACCACAAACACAGAGGTGTCTCTGACAGGCCCACCTGCGGCCATCTTCTGGAGTCTATCTCCCTTCTGGATACTGTCTTCTGCCCACCGCAAGATATCCTCTCCTGGAGGGACAGCCCTCCCCCTCTGAGAGCTTGGGCTCACACACACTTACACCCTGGGTTCCCACAGGGCAAACATCAGGTTCCAGTGTGGCAAGCCAGGGAGCATACAAAGTCAGTCAGTCAATCAGTCGGCCAGCCTCCACCAGATGAGGGACACTGTGCTATGACACAGCCCTTTCCTGTGCCCCAAAATGTTGGGTATCAATTTTAAAATGAAAATCAGGAAATGGAGAAACTATATTGCTATGTGCACAGGACTGTGTCTTATCGGGAAGGCAGTTTATAATTTACTTGTAAAATAGCATAGATAATGTTATGTAGATGTTCTGACTTTTTGAGCAGACTCTTGGATGCTTCCCTGGTCAGGCTGATTCATTCTTTGATAAATGATGAAAGTAGGGCACCAAGAAATGTTCTCAACTGAAAGCAAAAATGATGTGCGTCTCCCTGCCCTGACCTGGGATGTGCTGAGGAGGTCTGTTCTCCAGACGCTGTGTGTTTGTTTTAAGTTGACCTCAAGATAGTGAAAATATACTTCAAAATATTAGGCTGCTGTTGCTTCGCTGATCAAAAGAAGAAATGAGTTGTTGCTCATGTTGAATCTGATTTCTACTAAGGTGGCACTGACATCTGCTTAGACCAGCTATTTTTTACCCTCAGTTAGCACATCCAGAAATTGAAAGAGGACAACAAAGCCTTAGCCAAAGCTAGGATCCATCTGACACCAAAACGGGCTGCAGCCATAACAAGAAAAAAAGTTCATTAAGCCAGAAGACATGTTTGAAATATTGGGACTTGCTGTAGAAACATAATGAAGAGTGATCAGACAAAGGCATTCAGTGTCTCTATTGTAAAATTAATGCTCCAGTTTATGAGCAGACTTCGAACAGGGTGGAAGTAATAAGTTCATTGTTCTGGCCAATGCCCACTTTTAACTGTGAAACAAGGTCAGTGTGCTGAGATTCACTGGAGGTATAAATGTATGAATTTACTGAGTTTCCATGAGACTTTTAGGAACATGTTTTATTTGTCCTCATTTAAGAATTCAGCTGCTTTTTAAGTGTGGCAAATCTTAAATGTGTTCCCACAGCAGCAACGGCACACTTAGGGCAATGTCGAAGAGTCAGTTTCAGGAATCTGGGAACAGTGTGAGCTACAAATATGTAATCTAAGCGGAGGTCCTGCAGTGCAATCTGATTGTAACCAGGAAATAATTAGCTTAGAAGTTGTCCACAATAAAGTGTCATGGCTGTTTTCACTGTATCGTGAAATAAAGCACATTTTAGGGATTACTTATGAATTTAATGAAACTCTTAGTTTGTGTAAAAATTTGACAAGTAAGAAGTATTTGCAATGGTTTTGTCGGAATAAGGCAGAGAAAAACTTTGCTGAATTATACTTCCTTTTAAAAGAATCTATAGAATGAAGATTATGATAAAAACCAATGCCACATGTATGGGCAGAGGGAAAATATTTGACATACGCTGGAAAGAACAAATGTCAAGGATTTTTTTGAGAGCCTTGTGATCATGGGCATAAATTTACTGCAGAATCATTCCTATGGGTACTTTGGAGAAAATGGATAATCAAATATCAGATATTCTAAATTCAAAATTCTGTTTTATAGATTTTTAAATAATAGATTAACATGCTATCATTTTAAATAATAGATCATTAGGCAGAGCTGTACTTTGTACAAGAATAATCTATACAATATTATTTTACTAATCTTCAAAGAAATCTACTTTAGTACTAAGTACTGGATTTTTTTTTTAATTTTTTAAATTTTATTTATTTATTTTTTTCTTATTTCAGAACCTTTGTTTGTTTATTCACTCATTTTTATGGCTGGCTCAGCCCGCCCCGAGGGCAGGGCTGGCGCAGTGTGTGGTGTCGGGGATCGAACAGTGGTCCCTGAAGCTGCCCTAGCTTTCCCAAGCAGGCACTTTAGACCACTGAGCCATCCTGCTAGGCCCCTAAGTATGGATTTTGATCACATAGGACTCTATAAATTCTGCAGGTCAGGATTACTTATTAATTAATTAATTAATCAATTAATTGATTAATCTATCTTTACCAAAAATTGTGAGCCTTGGCCTTACCTACCAGTGGGAGGAGCTAGTTATTCTTTTTTTTTTTTTTTGTCTTTTTGAGACAAGGTCTCACTATGTAGCCCAGGCTGGCCTTGAATTTGTACCAATCCTCCCACCTCAGCCTAGAAAGTGCTGGGATTACAGGCGTGTACCACCACACCCGGCTAGGAGCTAGCTATTCTTTTTTTTTTTTTGTCTTTTTGAGACAGGGTCTCACTGTGCAGTTCAGGCTGACCTTGAGCTCACTTTTGTAGCCCAGGCTGGTCTCGAACTCGCACCGATCCTCCTGCCTCAGCCTCCTTAGTGCTGGGATTACAGGCATGCGCCACCACGCCCGGCTATCTAGTTATTCTTGACAGTAGATCAGTACTCACTGAGTTTTGCTGATTAAAGAAGACATTACTGGCCTTGGTTTGTTCTTGAATGAGGTCTAAAACATTAAAAATATTTCCAGCCCACAGCCTGGAGGGGTCTCCCAGTGGTAGAGCATGAACTTGGTGTGTGTGAGACACCCATGTCAGTGCACACACATGAAAATAAAACAGGACAATTTAAAAAGTCTTAGCCCAGTTCCAGTGTACAAAATAATGTATCATTGTTCCTTGGCATTCCGTTGTGGATAAAGGCCGCACAATTGTTCATTTTAATGTGTCAGTTGCAGGTTAGCTCCTGTGCCCCCACCCCCAGTCCCTGGAGTTGGCTGGTTAGTTCATTTGTGTTACATTTTACTCCAAGGAAATTCCAAAGTTACTTTTATGAATGATTAATAGTTTACCAGTTGCTATCAGTTATTGAGCATTTGTTAAAAGCCAGGGGTTCAATCCACAAGCCTGCTATGACAGCTCTGCCCCCAGGGCATGCTGACATTCCATGGTCCATTGTTTTGCATGTTTCTTCTACTTATAACTCAGTTACTTTTTCTACTTTTCTCTTTATGACACTCAAGTATGGTGAAAAAAAAAAAAAAAAAAAAACACCTACATCTATACTCAAAGTTAGGAAATATGGAAAAACCAGTCAATCATGCCCACTGATTTAATTTAATTTATTTATTTACTTATTTATTTTGTATTTTAGGGAAGGTTCTATAGGGTGTTCAGGGTCTCAAGACTAGATTGGGCTCTTAGCAACACAGTAGCTTCTACTGACCTTCTAAATATGTGACCCTGGAAGCGGGTAGCTTTCAGGGACTGCTTCTAGGTAGGTAAAGACAAGTTCCATGGGATATGAGGGTGTTTAGGTGATAAAGACAGGCATAGTTTTGACAGACGTGGAAACTCTCATGAATTACAACAGGAGAAATGAAGAGACAGACAGTGAGCCAGGAGCATAAATTCATGAATGGAGATAGAATGAGTTGAGTGTCCTGAGCTGACCACAACAAAAAGGGCAGAATGTCTGACACAATGCTCAGGTATGGTGAGATACTGAGCTCTCCAAAGGAGCAGGGCATTTTCACAGAGAAAGCCATAAGACCTGGTAGTGCTGAGGAGGAAGAAGGGAACCTTGCCTCGCTCTGAACCCAGCGAGGCAAGGATGTGGAACAAACAGGGCCTGAGAACTCAGCCTTTTGCTGAAGTGTGAGGGGAAATGTATCCTTTAGAGAAGAGGCAGAGGAAACCAGGTGATGGCCTTGGGTCCTATTTTCAGCAGGAGAAGCAGTATCGCAGAACATGGTGGGCTCTGCCTATGCCACTTACAGGTAGCTTGAGATTTGGTTCTAGTTAGAGCATGTTTCTAGATCTAGTGTCTTAGACTGTAGCCATGACCTAGTGACCACGGGGAGAGAGGGTCTTCAAAGACCATACAAAACTCTTTAGGTTTTCTGTCTTCTTTAGGATAATATCATGACATGAAAATGGCTTAATTCTTGTGGAAAGAGTTAAACCTTTTGGGAAGACTTTTAATTCTTTCCTTTAGGTAAATTCTCAGAAGACAAATTAAAAGTTTTTTTTTTTAATATTGTCATGGCAAATAAGCATTTTACATCAAAAGATCAGGTCAAGGTCATCATGGAAACTGTACAATCCACACCAATGACTGATTTAGGATCAAGTGAAGGATCCACGCCTGTCACTGGGTTTAAGAGGAAGTCTATTGCTGGTGTGAAGTGGTAGCTTTATGGGCACTTTAAGAAAAATTCCAAATTCCCTTGTGTTAGCTTTACAATGCTGTGACAAAGACCTCAGAACTATCAAACTTATAGAGAGAAAAGGTTTGTTTTGGTTCCTGGTTTCAGAAGTTTCAGTTCGTGCTTATTTGGTCCCATTGATTTTGGGCTTGTGGCAAGGCAGAACATCATAGTACAGAGTACGTGGCAGAGGAAGCCTATTCACGCGATGGCAGCTTGGAAGCCAGGAATGAGAGGAGCATCCCCTTCAAGGGCACACCCCCAGGACTGAAGCTTCTTCCCGCCTTGTCTCTGGAATAACCTTCTAACACTACTGATGCAATAAGCTTTAGAACAAGCCCTGAAAGCATGGGCCTCTGGGAACACTCCAGATGAGAACTTCAGCATCCTTTGAAACCATTTGAGAGTAAGACGTGTCCTTCTGTTCTATAGATGTTTATAGTTGAGGCGCCATGCCATCTAGTCTCAGCCATCTAGTCTGAGGTCCAGACCAACACCCAGAGGAGACTCCAGTGCAAACAGATGCACAGAAATGGGCCCAGAGACCTCACCTGCCACTCCCAGGGCGTGCTTTGGCTTTGGGCTTCTTATTTAAGGTTTCCCTTCTTTCCTTCCTTCCTCCCTCCCTCCCTTCCTTCCTTCCTTCCTTCCTTCCTTCCTTCCTTCCTTCCTTTCTTCTTTCCTTCTCTCTCTCTCTTTCTGTCATACAGGGTCTACAGGGTCTCACTATACAGATGGGACTCCTAGTGATACTTCCTGTTTTTCAGCCTCCCAAGTGCTGGAATTACAGGTGCACACTACCACACCCAGTCTCAGTCCCTATCTCAGCATGCCCCAAGAGTGAGGCCAGCACATCAGGTCACAGATCAAACCCCCTGCCTCTGCATCTGCCTAAGCAGACACTTTAATCCAGTGAGCTTTCTGACCAGACCCTGGACTTCTTGTTACAGGAGAGGTAACATGTGGTAGAGGCCCCTAATATCACAGTTCAGAATTCAAGACCTCAGTTGTTCAGGGACTTTTCCTTAGAGTCTAACTAATAATCATTCATGGAAACCCCCACAATTTCATGAAAATAGCAAGTATCCTTTGCATTTCTTTTTTTCATTCAGTAGGGAGGTGTGCAAGTGGCCAATCAAAAAGCATTATTCAGCTCTCCTTGCTGCTATCTGGTGCTTCCCTGTGACCCTTCTGGGTAGGTGCACCAGCATTTCCACACTGTAATAGGCTGCTGTAGCTATTACATGTGTTTTCAGTTTTATTCTTCTTAAAGCCCGGAGGCTCCTAAGATGCCACCAAAATACCTAGCACCTTCTAGGACTTTATTAATACTATATTTTATTAAATTAAATTACATACCTTCAGGAGACAGCATATTTAGCGATTAAACTATAAAAATTGGCATTTATAGCTATTTTTATGACCATATCTAAAATCTGAGGTTGTTGACAATTCATGGGTGCTCTAGGAACATAAACCCCATGAACTTCAGGAGTCTGCTGCGTGTGTTTATTGTCAAGGCCACTTTTTGTAGTGATTTCCTGGTACCGTCAGCTGAAAACATTCTCTGGATCCCAAACAGTCTTGAAAGATTGCTCTTCAGAACGGTTGTGGATGTCTTCCAACCACATTGTGAAAGATGTTGCAGCAAAATTAAATGCTATTTGGTAGTGAGTGCGTAGGACACTAAGACTTGTTTTGTCAGAACTAGTCTGATTGGTGTCTGCAGCTCTGCATGGATCAGGGCCCCATTAGTGCTCGTTGGGTGAATACATATGTGACAGTAGACATAGTTACCTGGGGGTGCTCTGTGGTCTCAGCCCTCAAGATGCAGGCCAGGTGTGTGCAGGTGTCAGTGTTCAGGACAGCACACTCTTTGATCGATCACATGCTGAATTTTACTCTTGCATATCTCTTGACTCATTCCTCTGCATTCCCACTGCAATGGCCTTTATTTATCCCTATGCTATCCTTCCTGGACTGTCTAGCCTACGCAGTCAACTGTGCTGGTCTCACATATCCACTCACCTAGTACCAGGACAAAGCCATACTCCTCCGCATTTTCTCCTTATAGCTTAAGTACTAAGGCATGGGGCCCCACTCCGCATACATGAGCAATGAAGTGAGCCTCATTCTTCTGGTTCTCCAGGTGGTCTGGAAACAGTAGATGGTATTATTGGCTGGGTGAATGAACAGGACAATCTGGTAGTGTATGTATGGTTATCTGAAGAAAATGACTATCCATTACCAAATGCATGAGGGACAAAAGTAGAGAGCTGGAGGCCTGGGGACTGGATTGTACCTGCAGATATAGCTTCTAAAAGTGCCTTGAATAGGCTATGGCTGAAGTCTTGATTGTCTCTCAAAGGTCCAAGTGTTGAGGCTTTGTCCTTAGTTCCTGCTGCTGCTGGGAGGTGGTGGAACCTTCAGAAGATGGAGTGTAGTGGGAGGAAGTCAGATCACTGGGACTAATTTACCTTAGATATTAGAGGAGGAAGCTACTGGTCCCTCGCTGTTCCTCTTCCTCCCCTTTTGTCTAGAGCCGCAGCAGCGTATGCAGTTTCCTCCACCACGTGCTCCTGCCGTGATGTGCTGCCTCCCCACAGCCCCAACAACAGAGCCTATGGTCCATCGATGAAAACCACTGAAACTTGGAGACAACACAAACCTTTCCTCCATGTAAGCTGGTTATTTCAGCCTTAGCTGATTTGTGTTAGAGTAATAGAAAGCCAGCATGAATAGGGTACATCACTGAGATTTTGGCAAGTTTTAGTCTTAAATAATCTAGATGTCTGTCTTTGTTTGACACTGTTGTGCTCTTTCCTAAAGCAATGCACACGTGGGGCTCTCACTGTGTCCTGTCTTTGGTGGTTCTCTGGTTGGCTCATCCTGCAGCTGACCTTTGTGTATGTGCTGGTCAAGCTGGGCTTGTGTAAGGAATACTGAAGGAATTGGCCAGTTTGCTTCACACAATCATGTTCCTAGCCTCTATTGAAAGTTTTTGGGACCATGTCGTCCCTGATTTGGGGAGTGAAGGCTTTGTTGTAGCTCATTATTTTAAGGTTTATATTCCTCCTTATTTCTTGCTTGGGATCAAAATGTGAAAATGCTGATTTCATCTCACTTTTACTAGAGAATTTTCCGGATGTCAAGTTCTTTATTTTAAAAATAAATTGTTTAGGGAGATGATCTTCAGAGACCTTGGTGGTCTGTAATTATTGAGAATTTATTCTAATGTTCGGATGTTATATATATCCTCTGACTGATGGATCTAGAATTTTGCCTGACACAGAGAGTAATGACTTTCATCCTCCTGTCAAATCCTAGAGCTTAGGGAATTTATGAACACTAGAATAAATTCTCTTGGCTTTATTGCTCTGTGTCAACTGAAAATGCACACTCAACACTCGATACTTTTCATTAAGATTAAAAGACTGCAAGCGCAAGTGACAGCATATGCTGATGGATGGCTATAGTCGTAGCATTGTGCTTTTTCATCTTCAGAAAAATCTTTCACAGTCATAGCCTTAACCTGACATCTAGACAATAAAACTGCCTGATCACATTTAATATGAAAATTCAATAACCCCTTTATTAAGCATTTTTGCTGCAGCCATAGATTAACCTTTAACAAGCTTCAGTCGCCACACAGCTTCAAGAATGCCCTCCTTCTGATGAATGCACCCGAATGAGGATCCACTGTGCTTGGATCAATCCCGCTGGAGCCAGCTGTAACTGAACAGATGATAGCAACATACTAAGGGTAATTTTCAGGGCTCAGAGACCCTAGCTCCTTGTCTTCCCCTAAACTACAACACGCAAAAGGGACACATTTGCTCAGATTTTAAAATTCTATACACACAAAAGTGGCAGAGTAGTTCCCCAAAGGTTTCTTGATATATGATCCTCTTTTGCAAAGTTGAGTGCATGTATATGTGGGTCACAGCAGTTGGTGAGGGGAAAGAAAGGTAGCAGTGGTTGAATATGAAGCTAATGTGGTATAGGCCAGGGAAGAAATAGGCCCAAATGTCCTCTCTGCATGTTCTAAAGTACTATGAAATGATGCTTATTTATTATTTAGCAGAAGATGCTCCAGATGTATAAGCTTGAAGAGAATTTGAGAGAGTTTGAGAATATTGCTGGATCTTTCCAAATGGCTGTGTTATCATTCCCTCTTTTCTTTCACATAGATGATATCACAGCAAAGTCCTCTGGATGCTTTTGTCTCCCTGTTCCCGTAGATCAGTTGTAGTTTTGATCGACTATCATGTTAATATACTATCATTATCGATGGTCTTTAGGACTTTTTTAAAGACAACATCAATGGGTGTGCAATGCCAGTTTGTATTTCTTTTGGGTTATATTGGAGAAACACAAAGTTTGAGTTTAGTCCCTGTTATTTAGGAATTTTTTTCAAGTAAACCTAGAATTTTATGATTGATGTGAATAACAGTAAGTCCTATTAAGTGTTGTAAAATATTTGCATGATGTATGATTTTTTATGAAGTTTCTATATAGGTAGATATATCAGTTTCCAATTTTAGATTAATGATGCTCAACATATATATGTATGACTATGTCCCCACACCCATATGTGTAGATACCTGTGTGAATATATGTATACATAGTATACACATGTATGTTTTACATATATATGTATGTAGCCTCCCTAAACTGAGGATATGAAATTTAAAATGCTCTGAAATATGAATAATTTGACAAGTTTAGGATTCGGGAGCATTCAGATATTAGACTTCACATGAGACAAACCCTATCCTCAGCACCGTATCTGTTCAGAATCAGGTCTCTGACTTCCACCTATATGTTCACTAGGAACAATGAGCCTCTGGAGATGCAGGGTCAGTTATTTTTCAGAGTGATGTTGCTCTGTAGGCCTCTGCACCCCCGGTGCGCTTGTTTACTTCCCTAGGTGGGGATGGGAGTCAAGGGAGGCCAGGGAGAGGCTTCTGTGACCTGGGAAGGACAGGCTAAGGTTCAGGAGCACCACCCCAGGAAGCCCTCTCCCCACAGGCTGGTGGTGTTCCTAGAGGGACTAGAAGAAGGTGACTGGTCCCCTGACAAGTTTCCATGCAGGTACCTATGGTTTGCCATGAACCCTAGGTGACTATAAGAGTGAAAGAGGCTGGAGCAATGTTGCCATTATCAAGATATTCATACATGCGCCTCCCACACTCACAAAGTATGTGTGACCTCTTTCCCATGAGGCACAGACACGTGAAGAGACGTCCAAATCTCAGCTGCAACTTTTCCAAGTGTTGCTGCACCCTGTAGGAGGAAAGAAACAGAAAAGGGAAATTAGTTCTACTATTGTAGTAGTAGATGCACTTGTTTCGGACCTCACAGTTCCCTTGTCAGGTCTGTGACTGTCCTCAAGGTCTAACTATATCTGTGTCCAGTTATCAATAAAAAATAAGAGGCACAGCTTCCAGTGCTCTGTCATTTTCAGACCCAGTTGCTGGAGCAGCACAAATGTCCCCATTCACTCCCTGGAGTGGCCGAAGGCCCAGTAGTGCAGTGTGTGGTTAGGGCTGCACACACCTCCCACTCTAGCCCTCCCTCAGGATGGCAACAGAGTCCCCTCATCCTTTCTCCTTCCTTTCAAACAATAACAAAAAGGCTTCTGTATCCCTGTTGAAGGCCCCTGAAGGGAAGCTGTCATGAAGGAAGAGGGCTACTTGGGAGTTCACATGCATGGGGGGAGAGAACATAAGGAAATGTGTTTTGAAGGCATCAGGCAACTTACCCTTGTGTCATCTCTGGGGCATTGTCACAGGACCAGGAGGTGTTTACCCCCTGAGGGAATTGTCTGATCTTATTAAACAGGACATTGCCCTGCTCCCAGGGGTGCCGGCCAGTCACACTTCCTTCCCTCTGGCATCTGGCCTGGTGCTGCCTCTTCAGTGTCAGCCCTGGCTATGGGGAACACTGCCAAATCCTTAGCTACCCATTCAGGAGGATAGCGGTATGGGCGGTGTGCACGTCCGTGAGCTGGGGCTCGGTGCCCTCTCTCCCCAGCTCCTTTCAAGCTTGTTCCCAGCTCCCCTGCTGTTTATCAAACAGCCATAAAGACAACTCTGTGGCGATGCAGCCCTCCTCCGTGAGCAGAAGGCATTCACACGTTGCCAGAGCGATTTCATCCAAATGGACACGAAACAGTGATCACACAGTTGATAGTTCTTTGTCGCTAGGCCCCCTTTCTGCAACACGAATGCTCATCATGAGTTTATTCAAAAGTGGAAAGTTGGGATTCCTGAGATGCTGCTTCAGAGGACGCATGAAAAACCACCCACTGTTCCAGGAGAATGCTTCAATATAGTCGACTGGCACTGCAGTTTTATTCCAACTTTCTGCAACACAAGAAACACAGTGAAAATGAGTAGAAAGTCTTATCTGTTAATGTCTGGCTGCAGCCCTGGCAATATTAGGGGGAAAGTTGCGGTAACATCATAAGCACAGTCTACAAACTCACGTACCAAAAGCAGCTATATATTTACAGGTTAGCTGTGTAAGTGGAGGCTGTTAGGCTTAGCAATGTTAACTAGCCTCGCAAGTTGATGAGCTCTCCACACTGGCTATACCTTGCTGTGTTGGGAGGAGGAACTTATCTATTTGTAGTGGTTCATGCTTCCTTTACCATTCTCTAGATTATCTGCCACATCAATATGTTATTTATTTTTCTTACTTGTTTAGAAATTTCTTTTTTAATCTAGAAGATTTAAGACAATTTTGGCTTCACAAATGAAAAAGCAACACATATAGTTTTTATGGAACATTTGAGTTTTTAAAATTTATCTAGTACAGTATTTCCCTGGTTGTCTATAACTCACAAAGTAAATACATTCTTTCTTGTATTGTCAATGCTTTGACTGAGTCACTTATTGATTCTGAGTTATTTCAGTTCAGATGTAAATTCCACAGAGAAGCTGATGAAAGCTCAGGTTCCCCCCCCCCCCCCCCCCCCGGCACCACTGGGGGTGGTGGTTTAAGTCCAGGGTTTAGGATGATTCTATTAGTGATTTTGGCTCTTGCACTTAATTTTTGAAAGAATTAAGAAGCTTCCTCAGCTACCTAATTTCCTAACAAGAAAAGAATTTAAAATTCAGAAACTTGAGTATATCACTTAAAATTCATTTGTGAGAAAACAAAAGAAAGTGGTTATATAATCTTCATAGTCACCATAAAACATCTTCATCGCACTATACTGAGGTTAATCTAAACACAGAAAAAGGGAAAAGCCTAAGGTCCAAGGTATGACAACTGCATGTGCATGTAGGCCACTGGCAACTACCACAGAGTTTCCTGTTCCTTAAATGACTGTATCTTTAGACTTCAAGAAAAGATTTTTTTTAAACAATGTGGCATTTTCAAACAACCACATACTTCACTATGTATGCAAAACCTTAGGACTATGGATCTATTCAAATAGTGTAAGAACAATAATCCAGGGTTGGATTTTTTAAGAAACAATGGGCTATTGGATTTATTTTGGTAATTTCTGATTTTGATGGATAATTTCAACCTTGCACAATATTTGCTAGAAAATACAGATGCCAAGAGAAAACTGAAATAAATGGTCTCTAAATTTAGCTTGCTTGCTCTTAGCTTGTTTTAAAAGTCACCTCTTTGGAGCTGAGTAGCACATTAATGGCCTTCCACTTGCTGGGCTGTGAACAGCTCCTCTGACCTGTGGGTCAGAGTGATAGGGGTTGCCTGAGGAATTTTGAAGAAGCATGGAGACCGCTTTTGTCTAGATCAAACCAGCTGAAACCACACCTGTTCACTTGGGCTTGTTCATGGTTTGGATGGGTAGGTTCTTTGACCTCAAAGAGTCAAAAACTTCACCCTGAAGAGCAAGCCACTGTTGTCATTTTCTCAACATGAATTCCATGCAGAGTAGTAAAGAGTTACTACTCAAGCACAGACCGCGTACTTGGTCACCTGTCACTTCTCCAAGCCTTGGGCCACTGTGCTTCTCAGTGTTGGAAATATGCTCAGACTCTCCTCAAAGGGAAGTGGGCTGAGATTTGCCCCTCTCTCTCCATGCTTGGATGCTCTACCAACACCTTTTTCTCTTGCCAAACTTGCCCTTGTGGTGATTGGCATACTGAATGATGAGCTAAATGGGCCTGGTTTGTTAGCAGGATGACTTTACTTCTCCAAGTAATGTGGTTCCCCTATTGTCTCAAAACAAAAGAACATGCTCTGAATAGAATTATTTCAGCCTTGTAGAAACACACATTTTATGGCCTTTATTTTTCTCACTTTGTTGTGGATGAGTAAAAATTTTATTATGGATATTAATTAATTTTTATAACTTAAAATCATAAATTGGAAGTCACTGGAGTGGAGGAATGGCTTAGTGCTTTTCATTTGTCAAGACTTTTGGGTCAGACAGTAGAAATATCATTTACCCAGTCTCCAGTATTCTTTAAGACAGAATTATGAGAGATGAAATACCAAAGAAAAAGTGCAATGCCTAGGACATAGCACAGGGTGAGAGAAATGCCTGCTCCTTCCTCTTCACAGCCACTCACCTTGATCCCACTTCCTCCTGTTGCACTGAGTGTGGGTAGATGTGGACAGATGAAGAGACATCAGACTCCACAGAGGAGTAGGACTTTGCCTCAAGTAGAGGTAGCTCCAAGATGCCAATGGAGACCACAAGTTCTAGTGCTGAGAGGAATGGTGGACCAGCATTCTGAGAAATGCCCCTTGCTGGCCAGGATATCAAGAGATGTTCCCATTGATGGGTGGTAGTTGACCAGACGGATATTAGGAAATGGTTCATTAATGGAGATCCATTGAGCACAGCGAGTCTACTGCAACCAACATTTATGTTTATGTGCAGACAAATGTTCTGAGGCCTCTGTGTTTAAAACAGTCTGTCAAGTGCTGCATATACTTGATACTTGGTTGCTGACCTTGGACAAAGATGACCAGTTTCTGCTCTGGCTATAGTAACCTAGTTTGGGAAGATAATTCTCACAGTGAGGATATGTTGAGAAGTGGAGAAAGGGACGATACATCGCTGCATGTATGATGATGTTAGCAAGGCTCTGACGAGACTCAGGGTTTAACTGCTTTGACAGGCTATCCCAGTTCATGTTTGGCTCACTCCTTGGTGCTAAAATTGTGTGGTTTTGTATGTTTTTAAAACAGAAAGCTCTCCATTTGGTCTTGGGTGTTAACCTAGAATTTGAGTTTGAAGGGCCTTTGCGTTAAACATTTGGAGGGGTGTAGGTTTTGATGATGGTTGAGTTCCATTTTCTTGATTAGTGTATTCCTCTCTTGCTGGTGAGGAATCCACCGACGACTTCCTCCTGTTATGAAATATTTTGCATATGAGAGAAAAGAGCTCCATTTCCATTTATTTTGCCCTTACTGGATCAACAATAAACACTTTAGAAGGAGTAGAGCTGATGTAATCTGTCAGGCATTGGCACTGGATTTCTGGGAAGTTCAGACCTCACCAGGCCTTTTATAGAGTGTGTTTGTCTAGGAATAGGGGCAAGAAAACTTGAGTCTTGGTTTATCTTATATTTCCAAGTAAGAGTAATTTTACATATGCTAGAAATCTCACAGGGGAAGAAATCTTGTTTTTCTGAAATGATTAAACTAGAATTAGTGCAGAACTGGATTCTTTGAACTTCTGCAGGAAGAACTTTTTATACGGAAGGAATCCCCCAAGTTTGGAAATTTGTTTCTGGTCTGAAACTTGGCACTCATATAAACATCACTGACTCATTAAAACACACTGTACACAATCATGCCCTGCTGAAACCAATGAGCACTGGTCTTCCTTCCTATTGGGTGGGTGGTGGGAGTGTTCACTGCCCCAAAGGGAAAGAGTCAACATATCCCTCTGTTCCTCCATCCCTGTAGAATGAGGGGCCTTCCACATAGAAAGCTGACATCGTTTTTGAGTGAAGTGATTTACTTTTAATGTCTGAGTTAGGAGTCAATAAACTCATGTAAGCTTATGAGGAAGCAATGAAAAGAGAAGCGTTTGACAGATCACTTTCACTTTGAGAGGGGAGCCCTCACATCACAGAGGCCTCGCGAGAACTTCTGGGAATCCTTGAGTGAGTGGAAGCTGTCCTCCTTCTACATTGGTCCCGTCCTGAAAACTCTCTCCCTGGTGACAGTAGGGCTCAGGGTTTGCCCTCCTGGAGTTGGTATCTCAGGAGCTCAACGTTTCGTGTGCCATGGTCCACACAGGGTGAGGCCCACACAGGGTTCCAGAGGCACTTCCGTTTCAGCTTGCTTCTATTTTAAAACCTATAGACAATTAAGGACCAATGTCTGGTGCCAGTACTTTTTTCTTTTTCCCTTTTTCTTTTCCACAGTGCATGCTATTCTTAGAAACAGCTGAGCCTGTGGTGGTGGAGTCTGCAGGCTTTGGAACCTTCCTTGGTGTGGCAACAACTTATTTTTCCTGTGGAGGCTCAGCAGTGCTTTTCTTGGGCTCTGCAGTGCGGCCGATGTGGCTTGGATTGCATCTTCCCTGGGAGCGCACACACTGGACCCCTTGGAAACCAAACAGCAGGACAGGGATCCACAGCACGCCAGAGCTTTGTAAAGGAGCCTACGCTCCCATGGGCTGCTGTTTTGCATATAACGCCCGAGATGCAGCTCATGCTACCACTGTGGATTTGCTTGGGAGTTTCAGTGTGGCAACTGGAGTGATAAAATGAGGAGCATGTTATAAAAACTTATTATTATTGATTTCTGGTACAGGGAGTACGAGGAATTGAACTCAGGGTCCTCGAGCTATCTATGTCTTCATCATCTGAGAATGTCACTTGGACAGCATGTAAAGTCTGTGTGTGTGTGCATTTGCATTTGTGCATGTCTCTCTCTCTCTCTCTCTCTCTGTGTGTGTGTGTGTGTGTGTGTGTGTGTGTGTGTATGGTACAGTATTGGGGACTAAACACAGGGCCTCACACTGAACTATGTTATCATTGTTTTTTTGTCGTTGTTGTTATCTTTTTTGTCTTTTTGAGACAGGGTCTCTCTATGCAGATCAGGCTGGCATTGAGTTCACTTTTGTAGCCCAGGCTGGTCTCGAACTCATACGGATCCTACTGTCTCAACCTCCCAAGTGCTGGGATTATATAGGTGCACCACCACACCTGGCTCTACCAGATCTTTTTGATTTTGAGTCTCACTAAGTGGCCAAGATCAGGCTCACACTTGCTAACTTCCTGTGCCTTATCCTGCCAGAGTGCTGGGACTACAGGTGTACGCCAGCACTTCTGGTTTACAATTAGGCTTCAACTGTGCATAAAGCTAAGATGCATCTTGACAAGTACACTGCTTTTAATTTAGTGTTACAGGCCTTGAAAACATTTATGCAGGTAGATTTATTGAGCCTTTGCTTTGTACGACACAAAATCATTTCAGATAGAGTTTGTGTCTTTTGGGGGAAAATAAGACACACATGTGGTCTTCCATAATAAATAATTAGGAAACTTTGTTACTCCAAACTGTATGTTAGAAAGTCCGTTTTCAGGTGACATGGGTCTAGAAACATATAGAAAAGATTCAATATGAGGCAGTATTTGCTTTTTAATGTGTTTGAAATTAAAAATTCTTAGGGCAATAGAAATAATAATAGACTATATGAATTGACTAAATAAGGAATAAAGTCTACATAAAGCCTAGATGATTCTACAAATGAATATTTCCAATCTCCATTGCTCACATAGGAAAATGAGAAAGACTGAAATACTCATGAACTAGGAACACCACGTGCTACAATAGGAAAATGACCACAGAGCAAGCAGACGGAGGAAATCATAAAGATAAACACGTAGTTCATGAGCTGGAAATGAAAGCAGTGGTCCAACTTGTTCCTTCAAAAGAGCGATAAAGCAGTCTCTGGCGTGAATGCCCAAGCAGGAGAGCAGGAAAGGTATGGAAAAGAAACAGCCCATAAACCTCTGATGGAAATCTTACAGCCTGCAGAACATTAGTTCCTACAAAGGGTTTGTTTTTGACAACAAAGTTGGAAACAAGGCAGATGGGCAGTCTCCTAGAAAAACATTAACTCCACAATTGTGCAATGAACAGCTTGGCTCGCCCTGTAGTCCACACAAAAGAGTTCATAGTGTATACCCTTCCCCATGTCCATCTTTGCCCACCCCAACAAAGAACCCACAGAGGGCCAGATACAACCAAGTTTGCAGAAACTTCAAAGGACAAATCATGCTACTCTGTATAAACAGTTTCAAAGAACAGACAGAGGCCCACTCTCTGGATGGTTTTTTGTGTGTACGCTTGATAAGGAAACTGAACAAGCAAGATAAACCAAGATCTAGTTATAGGCCACCATGCACTACGGTAATGAATGCAAGGACTTTGTATAAATTTTTTAAGCAGGATATATAAACATATTTTGAACATACATTTTTGACCAATTGATGTTTATCCCATTGTTGCAGGATGGTTTATATTAGGGAAACTTTTAATGTAATTCATCACATCTACACTTTAAAGATATATAAATGTTATTCTGTTTTGCTTAGTTTTATGTCTATATGAAATATGAAAACAAAGTGAAGTTACTGTCCATCTCTGGAGGTGGGGTTGAACAATGAAATAGGGATGCTCTATCTGACACTCAAATGTTTTTCTTAAAAGAGAAGAAAATGCTCTTTGCCTGGGACTCGCCAACATGGGTCGTGTTCGTACCAAGACAGTGAAGAAGGTGGCCCGCGTCATCATTGAGAAGTACTATACGCGCCTGGGAAACGACTTCCACACCAACCAGGGTGTGTGCGAGGAAATAGACGTCATCCCCAGCAAGAAGCTCCATAACAAGATAGCAGGCTGTGCCACATATCTGATGAAGTGGATACTGAGGGGCCCTGTGTGTGGTATTTCCATCGAGCTGCAGGAGGAGGAGAGAGGAGAGATAATTACGTCCCTGAGGTCTCAGCCTTGGATCAGGAAATCATTGAAGTAGATCCTGACACTAAGGAAATGCTGAAACTTCTGGACTTCGGCAGCCTCTCCAACCTGCAGGTCACACAGCGTACTGTTGGAATGAATTTCAAAACATCACGTGGAGCTGTTTGAATCTTTTGGCTATGCTGTAATGTCAATAAATTTGGGACAATGGCAAAAAAAAAAAAGAAGAAGAAGAAGAAGAAGAAGAAGAAGAAGAAGATGCCTAAAACGAAGATTTAATTAAAGAATATATTTCTTAGGTCCACACATGAGTCGTTGAGTAATCCTTATCCTTTCCTCAATTTTCCCCCTAAATCCTGAAATATTACACAATTAAATATGTTCAAGAAAAAGAGGGCCAGGGAGATAGAGTAAGCACTTTCTCGGCAAGTGTAGGGTCCTGAGTTCAATCCCCGGTATCACAAAAGGAAAAAAAAAAAAAAAGGCAAAACCCAAATCTTAGTAATTACAGCTATTGCCAGTCTATCAGTATTTTCTATCTGTATTTGCTTACAGCTTAGAAAAAATTCAGTTTATGATTTATTTTGCTTTTTTTAGAGGAATACACAACATGCATGTGTTATTAGCATCCACATGCTCTGGGGCTCAGAATCCCACCCCACCAAGTGAGAGGGCAGCAGACATCTTTGTAGATCAGTGTCCTCGGCTTGGACACCTGTCCCCAGGCACCTTTGTCTCCAAGGTGTACTTTGCTTATAGCATGAAGCTATTAAAGGGAATTTTTTTCAGGACTTTGGCCTTCTACAACTTTTGTGATTAATATTTTATTCATTTGATGCTGGGGAACGAACTCAGAGCCTGACACATAGTAAGTATGTAGTACCACTTAGCTCTCACGATGAGTATTTTAGAATTCTTTGTTTCCCACATATGTCCATGTGTGAGGCAAAGTAATGTATATGTCTGAAAAAAGAGGCTATCTGTTGCCTAGAGCCACCATGAGCTTATGCTCCAAAAGATTCCTTTCTAGCCTCGGGAGCCTTTCCTGGAATCACCAACATGATCCTGGAGTTGGGAGTTACTTCTTTCTGCTTTTCTGTCCCTCCTCAATGTTATCTGCTTTGTGTTCCTTCAATTCCCAATATCCCTTGCACTCCTTTTGCAAGGATCTCCCACAGGAAGGACACACTGCATTTCTAATTGCTGGGATTGGCAACTGTACATTTGCATACACTCGTGCTACAATAAAAAGAAAAGGTATTTGCATTTTATATTTGAATACGCTAGTATTACATAAAAATGAAAAACAAAAGCAGTTTGGAGGATACACTATTGCCATGCAGCGGGACCTGGCACGTAAGACCACCAGGATGAGAAAAGAGACCTACTCTCATTCCCAGATTTTTCTTAGCTGTGGGACCTTGCTTCAACCAGCTAATCCTATGTGACCCACTTAGCAAGGGTGGTAGCCCCTGTGTCCCCCACAGCTTCCCACACAGGGCTTAAATGAGGTGACCCAAGGGAGGAGTTGGCTGAGCAACGTTAGACCTGTCCTTTGCAGATCTACTTTTTCCTCTGCTAAGGAGTTAGTTTACTATCTCTTAAGTTTCATCTGCCTCTAAGACACTAAAATTGTGATGTGTGGTTATTTCATTGCTAGGAATACAATTATTTTATTTTTCAAGCTCTATTGCAAGGATGTTGAGAATTCTAGTATTGGTATCCTGACTGGGTTCAAGGTGGGAGAGATCACGGTGCATAGCATCCTCTACCTATGTGGTGTGATCTGTCCTGGTCCTGTTTTCCACTATGAGACATACTCCCTGCATATATGATATGAAAACTGTCCTGGGCATATCCCTTTGTTATTGGGTGCAGTGTCGGACAAACATCAAGCCATATTCCACCCTCACTTTGTGCTGTTTACATTTTATATCTAGGACTTTTTGTATTTAGAATAACTAATCTTCCAAGAAGTGTTCAATTTTAGTAAACTCTTCCTCACATAACATGTTCTACTAGTCACACAACTTTAGGTTGTTGTCATTGATTCATTTGACGCAGTCTAAAGCACGCACTGGTGAACTGGACAAGGTAAGCTCTTGACTTTCAAATCACATTTCTTACTATAACCTGATATGTTGTAATACCATGTCTTGGCTCTGTGCATTACAAAAATCATATTTTTTGAACCCCAAATCTTACCTCAAGGGATATTTTTGCTCTTGTTAATGGACAGTTTGTGTCCTGAACTCTTCTGATTAATGTGTAGTCAAGCAGTCCTCAGTTCTTCTGCCCTTTGAAAATTAATAGTAGTACACCCTAAATATAAAACTAACAGCAAGTCCTTGTCCCCTAGGCTGAACAAGTCGAATTTTTAGAAAATGACTCTTGGACATTGCTCAAAGGGCTTAATTCTCTCAGTAAACACGTATCCATTTATTATTTCCCAAGATAGCAAATATGAATACAGTATTACAGCATTTCCTTATTTGTACTTAAATAGTAGAAGTACTGTCTCTCTAAATGGATCCTCATCCTCTTTAACAATCATATTACTAAGTATTTAGTTTAAGCCTCTCCTAGCACTTAACACCTGACTTAAGTAGACCCTTGGCTCCTGGGAGTCTCAAGGACTCATCTGAAGCCTTCCTTAAAAAACCTAAAGCTTTAGAAACATCAGCAAAGCCAGTTCTTAACTTGTTAGGAAGATAGGAGCCACATAGAACTTATTTTTCTTAAAATAAGAGAAAAACTTGAGCAATGGTTCAATAAATAATGATCCAAATGTTATATTCTAATTGTCTTGGAGTCACTCAACGTTGGGTCTGACTCATTCTGAATCCTTCAGGTTCTAATGGCTATTTGTGATAGTGTGAGAAGACTGTGTGTGTATTAACATATTAAAATAAACAATTTTCTTATGTAACAGCTCCTAGATTAGTTTGAGATATTAATTTATGCAATGTAATTGAACACGCTGGACTCCAGGTTCCTTTGGGGCTGTTACTAAGATAAAAGAAGGAACAGTCCCAGTGGGCCCCACTTCCCAGATCTCGCTGTTCTCATGACCTGGACATATCTTCCCCAGCCGAGAAGGGGCTCTAAACTCGAGGGCAAATGTGCTCACTGGGCTGGGATCTGCCTGTCCTCAGAACCTATGCTTTTATTCTTTGGTTTGGTTTTATAAAACAAATTTTGGGGTTAAGGTGGATCACACAGCCTCTCCTTTGGACATTCAAGGAATGTATGACACGGCCATACTCTGTGACCATGGCGGCATGCTCTCTGTGTCTGTGGCCTCCTTTTTCTCCCAAGCACAACTTCAAGTTCTGTTCAGAGGAGGCTTGCTCTTCCTGGTGTCACCTGTGTCAAGGCTGTGACATTGGAAGTGGGATCCCCCTTCCAGTTCTGCGTCCCTGTGCTCCTCATCACCGTGGCATGAAGTCAGATCATAACAGCAGGTGTAAATGTGATACTGAAAGCTACTACTAATGAGCTTTTATATTCAGCATTGTAACATTATGTATATATATATATAACTATGTATATATATAACTATATATATGTATATATATAACTATATATATATAACTACATATATATGTATATATAATGTTACAATGTGGAATATATAGTATATAGTATATAGTATATATAGTATATAGTATGCTGTAGAGTAATGCGTTGGTACTCAACTGTTTTGAAATTTGTTGAATTTGGTATTTGACACACTTTGACGTGGAAACTGCATCCCAGGACTTGCCATTTGTTTGGCATTCAGTGTTGAGCTATGATTTGTTGGTGTTGGTTGTTTGTGACTAATCACATTCTCCAGCCAAAGCAATCTGTTTGATGCTTATTTGGGTCCTCATCGTGTCTCCTGTGACCATTTCATGATGAGCCCAAGGTCCCTGCACAGGTGCGCATACCTACTGTGATAAGATACTTACTTATATTAGGCAACAGTAATAGCTCCTACCTCATGAAATTGCTGGGATTCTTAATGATAGGCGATGCTTATCTCTCGTAACAGCTCTGTGCCTTGGACATGGCATTTTCCCTATTGAATGTAAAACACCTGTTGTGTCCAGTGCAGTGCCAGCTGTTGGGGCGTCTCTCATTGCTCATACTCTTTACACTTGGAGGCCTCTGGGACTCTTCAATCCAAGACAACCTGGAGGAGCTCCAAGTACTATACTCTGTCCCTGTGGGTGTGATGTGGTGAATGTGTTTCCCTTGGCAAGAGATTCCTGGCAGTGATTGCCTGTCTTGTTGGATGCTTGGAGCATAACATGGTTCTGATGAGAAGAGGTCTATAGATGGGGCATCTAGCACAGGAAGGGTTCTCAGTGCCTTCCTGGTCATAGCTCTTCTTCCTTCTCTTTACTTGAATAGCGTAAGGGTCTGACGTTGCCTGGGCTCTCTCTCGTACCATTCCTTCTGCCTGTGTCTATGGACTTTACCTCCACAGGCTTCTGGTATGATCTTGCTGGTTTGTCATTATGACACTGTTGGGCCATGCCAACAGGACAGGCTTCGTAACTAACAACGTGTTAGATGAACTGCACCGGTGGCACGTGGGCTAAGGAGGCATTCGGCTCAGCAGGTGTCTGCTAGTGGTGTGAAGTACTGGAAGGGAAGAGACAGAAACAGAAGCGAGCCCTGAGCAAGCAGCGCTACTGTTTCTTATGTAAACTTTATTCTGGCTTCCTTAGGACTCTCCCTCTGCATGGCTTTCATGAAGCACTACAACCCTGCAGTGGTCTGAGGACACTACATTTGTAGGTCTGAACCACACTATTTTTAAGAGGAATATTTGTGAAATGTAATGAATGCCTTCACCATGGAGAGTTTGTAGATGTACACGTGGAATCTTGATCCTGTTTACCTCTTCTTCCCATCTTCTCCTTCCTGTCTCCTCACCCATGGAGCTCCTTCCCCTTTCCCTGAAGTCTTTGCCATTGGCTATGAGCTTTTCCTTACCTTCTAATAAAATTACTTATGCTTTGGGCTTTTCATAGAAAAGAAAGCATGTATTTAAGCCTTTATGTTTGATTTATTTCACTTAATATTATGGTCTCATGATGCATCCATTTTCCTACAAATTTATCCTTCTTTCTGATGGAGCAGTGTGTAAATACTACATTTTCTTTTCCAGCCATTGCTGATGAGCATATAGGTCATTTCTTTTTTTAAAAAATTAATTTATTTTTGTCTTTTTGAGACAGGGTCTCATTATGCAGTTCAGACTGACCTTTGAGCTCACTTTTGTAGCCCAGGCTGGTCTCGAACTCGCATCAATCCTCCTGCCTCAGCCTCCCAAGTGCTGGGATTATGGGCGTGTGCCACCACACCCGGCTAGGTCATTTCCAAGATTTAGATATTGTGAATTGCACTGCCACAAATGTCCTATGCATGTGTTACTGTCATTTGATGTCTATCTCTCTTGGAAAGATACTGTCAAGGAGACTGGCTAGATCAAGAAGGGTTTATGTTAGGTTTTTATGAAACTGCATACTGACTTCTATAGTGGGTGTACTTATTTGCACTCCTACAAACAATGTACAATGATTCCTTTTCTCCTTCACCTGAATTTGTTTTCTGAGTCCTAGATGACACCCTGTCTCTCTGGAGCAAGATGGAATCTCAGAACTGTTTGATTTGCATTTTTGTGGTGAATGAAGATGCTGACATTTCTCTCATGTACTTATTAGACATTAATTCCTTGAAGACACTTTGCACTGTAAGTTTAGAAGATATCGCAACCTCTGTTCAGCTTGTATCAAGATGTTGTTCCAAAGCCTCATGCAGTCACATACTGGGAGTTTTCAAGGTGGCTGGTTTAGGCTGGGTGATGTTGGAACTGAAGTCCTCTGCCATCCAGGGTGTGCCTGGAGTGACCACAAAGACAGGTAACCTGCATGGAATATAAAGAGACAGAGAGAAGTTGGTTTGTTTCTTCACTGCTTTGCTGCCTTCTTCCTGCCCTGCCACACCATGAACTATTTTTCTTTCGCGGTATCCCTCTGCCACATCACCTTGTCTTACAGCCAACTGATTATGGACTAAAACTGCTACTAGCTGTGAGCTGAAATAATCATTTTCTGTTTAATTTTGAGTGTGGAGTATTTTGTCTCAGCAAATGAGAAAGAGTAATTAAGACAACCTCCCAGAAAAAAAAGACAAGAACAGATAGGGCTGCCTCCATTAATTTTATTTTCAAATCTGTACTAGAAGCCATACCTATATGAACGTTTGTATTCAAAGTTGGCTATTTTGTGGTGGAATAAAAAGATGTGTTTTCCCTCAAAATACCCACAGGAGAAAACTATGTATACAGTTTGCTTTGAGGAGTGACACAAACTGTATCCTCTCTAAATGCTCAGCGTTTATTCTCCAGGCTATGATGATCTTCCCCAGCGTTGGCACAAAACCTTTCTCCGAAGCACATAGCAAGGTTTTAGGGTGTGAGCGTGAGCTAAAATTATATTTCATATTAACTCAGAGGTTTGGTCATGCAAAGCATTTCCTTTTGAGACTGCTCCAAATTCTTCAGTTGCTGTGGCTCTTTGGCCTTGGCATCCTCTTTTCTCAAATCTCTCTTTCCTGCTGAATGCTGATGTGCAGGATCTAGCATATCCTACGCTCACCAGTTATGGCTTTTGAGGTAAAATTAAAAGATGAGACAGGACTTCCCAAGACTCTTGGAAATTGGATGTATTGATTTGCCTTTATAATGTGGTAAAAAGACATTTTGATTTATTTATCTTTTTCATCTTTAAATCTTGGCAAGAAATAAAGGTGGTAATGAGCTTTGAAAGAAGAGATTCATTTCTATTAGTCAAACTCGCCAGGGCACTTTTCCTTTGATTTCTGGGCTATGTGAGGACAAATGTCTGATGGGAGCAGATGTCCCTAGAACATCATGATTATACCTGGGTCAACAAGAGTGGATCCATGCTACAAAGGGAAGGAAAGTGGACTCTAGGTCCAGAATGTATTTTATCAGGTCATGAAGAAGGAAGGCCACTCTACTCCTAAGTGTTGTCTACTATCTCTGACAGATTATGAAATGCTGACATTTGAAATTAAATCTTCTAGATAAGGTCTTTACCAGAGGAGAGGGAAAAACCCAGATACTGAAATACATTGTTACACTTCGTTGTGAATCTGTTTCTTAGCCTTATTAGCTGAGAACACTATGAGAAGCATTTACAAGTCTGTAACGGAGCCTAGAACAGTCCTGTCTTTACAGACAAAGTTTTACTAGAACACAAGTGTGCCTGGTAGTCTGTATGTAATGCATATATAATTACATCTATGGTTGTTGCTCCATCAGAACAGCAGGATGTAGTGGTTGCCAGAAAAACCACATAGCCCAGACAGTTGAAAATATTTGCCATGTGCCCATTTATGGAAAAACTACACTGATCCTTTGAAGAAAGTCTTGCATCTAATTCAATGGCCAGTAACTATAGATAGGTATTTAATTACAGATGTCTTAAATGACCTACAATTAAAAATCTAGGTTTCCATTTCCACTGGTAATATTTTAAATGCTTATTAGCTGCCTCTGGCTACTTCCATATCAGAGAGCACAGCTATCATCATGTTTTGTATTAACAGCATCCACCAAAGCTTATGTCCTCAAATTGTGGTTACCAGCTGCTGAGATTTTGTGCAGTGCTAATATCCTGAGGGCACTAGGCCTGTCAGTGGATGAATCAAAGATGATGAGTTCATAGCAGAACTCAGGACATGGCACCTACTTGACAGGAGTAGATCATAGGGTCGTGATCTTGTCCACAAGGAGGACTTGTACTATATCTTTCCTCAGTCCCTTTCTCTGTGGTTCTTTATTTCCTAATTCCTTGCTGCCAAAAGGTGAAAATTTTTCTTCCACAACACCCTCCCACCACTGTGTTTCTGCCTTACCACATGCCTAAAAGCAATGGAACCAGCTTACCATGGACTAAAACTTTTGGAACTGTGAATTTAAACAAGTCTGTCTTCTGCTAAATTAATTTCCTCAGATATTTGCTACCAAAATAGTAAGTAGACTAAGACAGATATAGAACATTTCTACCACTGTGGGCAAGTTCTATTGAACTTGTGTGTTTATTAATAACATATTAATTTTTAAAATTTTAAACCTTTAGAGGTCACAGTTGATTTGAGAGATATAATCTTTTTACATGTTGTTAAGGGGCAACTTGTAACCTGCGACCTCTGCAGAACTACTCTACTCAAAATCCAAATATATCAAGTTCTTTGATGTCTAGCACTATTTTTAATCAAAGATAAAAATACCCCAAGGGATGAAAATTTTTTTTAAGACTTTTTTGTTTGTTTCTTTGTTCATGGTTTCATTATGCAGCTTGGACTCATAGTGATCCTCCTGATTTCTGCCTCCCTAGTACTGGGATTATAGGCATGTGCCACCATGCCCAGACCCCATTACAGGTTCAATATGCCCAAAAGCAGGGCCAGCATGGCATGTGGCACCAGGGACTGAACCCTGGCCCCTACATTTACCTAAGCAAGGCCTTAGTCTGCTCAGCTATATCACTGGCCCTTTAAACTTATTTTTTTGTTGTTGTTTGCTTGTTTGTTTTTTGTGGTACCAGGGGTTGAACGTGGGACCTTGTGCTTGCCAGACAAGCACTTACTCCACTGAGCTATCTCCCTAGGGGATGAATTGAACACATTGCTTGTATTGGAGGAGTGCAGTGTGCTGTGAATGACTGACTATACAGAAATCTCTCCAGCAAAGAGATTTATTTTCTTCTCAACTGTGAGTCTTAAAGCTACAGGTATTCATTCTAGTGATGCCCAAGAAGTACACTGACTCCTTCGTTCACCCTTCTTGTTGGCCTCGTGGTAGGAGACACAGAAGACCTGGGTGGGACTATGAGAAACCCTTCAGTTTTGTTTGAGAATCCTTTCTGCCTGCAGTGGGGAAAGGTCAAACTGTTATAACAGTGACCTAATAGTGCAGTGTCTTAAAGCACAAATAGTCTCTTTCATAGGATAATGCAAGGCAAATGCTCAAAAGGCAGAGTGCTCTGTACTACAGTGACTGGAAGATGGCAGTTTCTTCTCAGTCTCCCTGTCACACCTTCCCTGAGCAAGTTGTTGCCAGTATGGGTGGGGTTGGTTCTAGGCAGGACTAGGTTTCTGGAGGAAGCAGGTCCACTTCCTAAAGGCCTGAGTCCAGCAGTTTTGTCGGTTCTGCTCATTATCTACCACCCTGCACAATTATACCCAACCACAAAGACTTCTGGGAAATGTAATCAGACTTGTGCTCAGGACAAAGTGGAAAGTGGATTTCAGTAGACTAAGTGACACTCTGCATTCAGCCTTCTTTCTTCAGTTCGTATTTATTTATTTATTTATTTAGGACAGGGTCTACAGGGTCTACAGGGTCTCACTATGTAGATTGGACTCATGATTCTCCTGTTTTCAGCCTCCCAAGTGCTGGGATTACAGGCACGCACCACCACGCCCAGTCTCGATCGCTGTCTCAGTGCATCCAGGGGGGTGGGACAGGCATGGCAGGCCAGGGATCCAACCCCAGCTACTGTGCTCTGCCTAAGCAAGCACTTTAGTCCGCAGGGCTATCAGGCCAGCCCTTCAGTTCTCAATGTATATATTTTTAAGCCCCAAAGTAGCATGACCACCAAGAAAGTATATTATTTCTCTTGTTACTTCCTTCTTCACCTCCCTTTCAACCTTGCCAAAAAGAAGAAAGCATGAAGTACAAATCTCTTGTTACTATTTCAAACTGACAAATCTTAAATGTGCCATGTTGAAAATATTTTCGATTTCTATCAGAAATAAACACTTCCTAGCTAAATGCTAGATGTTGGGGCGTGTGAGAGAGTTCCTGGAGCAGGGGTGTGTGTGGTGGGGACACAGGCCTCTCTTGCCGTATCTTCAACGGCCCCAAGTGCTCACACAACCGGAATGCTCTTTAGAGCCCATCAGCTGTGTGCATACCCGGGCTCTCATGATGTTCTTCCCTTCATTCCGCTAGAATGACTCCCAGCCTTGACAACCACTGGGGCTAATTGACATTAAAATGTTCGACCCCAAGTGCCCAAGCTTCGGCCAAACAATTGCTGGATTGTTCAGAGACCTGTTGATGCAACAGGCCCCTCGCTGAGAAGCTCGCCCCGTAATTAGCAAGCAGCAGCTGTCAAGCTCATCAAATGGTTTCATGTGATGAAGTGAATGGGACAAAGCACTTGCTTCTCCTTTGCTGGCAGGGAAGATGGTGGGTTTTTGAGTGGAACTGACACTTGTGTAAAGGGAACTAAGTGAACTTGGCTCCTGTTCACGCTGGTGTTTTCCAAACTGATATTGAATCTATGAGGCTCGTCCCCAGGGCTGACAGCCCACAAAGCCTTAATGAAGTTGAGGAAGTAGCGGCGGCTAGGGGGGTAAAGCCCTTCTTCCCTGTGCCTGCATCACCTTTAATAACCTCTATGACTTCTCCAGAAGGAAAACATTATTCAACCCATCAACATTGGAAAGAAGTTTGAGAGCCTGAATCTTGACGCTGGCTTTTTCTATTTGGGGAATTGGCAGCGATGCAGGGTGAAGCACATGTGGCTCAGTACTAGAAGAATACCATTTGGGGAGTGCTGTATACACTGTGATTGAGGCAGCCAATGATATACGGTGCAAATGGTCTGTCATCTTTAATGTGCTAATAAAATGTACAGTGGTAAAGGGACACTGAGGGATGGCAGGAAAGGCAACAGATGAGGAGAAACTGTGGGGAAAAGTTACCTAGCTTCTGAAGTCTCTAAAGTCCACAGCTCTTAGCTCCTTTTCCTATAAATTGGGGATGTCCACTATACAACCTGTTTAGTCTTTTTGTTTATTTGTGTTTTAGTACTGGTGAACCAAAGTGGGGGTACTAGGGGATTTGCTGTCTCCAGTCTTAGCAGAGGTTTTGTTATAGTTGAATGGGCCAAAAATAGTCCAGGGTCTTGTGCATGAGAAGAAAGAATTGGTAAGCGTGCACCTCAGGCCAGTAACAGGGACAGGAAGAAGGAGGAAGAGCACAGGATGAGGAGATCTTAGGGAGTCACAGTGAGCTTCACCACAGCGCAGGTGTCCAGTATTTAAGGGTCAGGCACCTTCACGTTCAGGTGCCACCTGCTGGGGTCAGAGTCCTGTGACCCCAGGGGACTCTCGTTTTGTCTTTTCCTGGTATTGGAACTAATGATCTGCTACGTCAGGCACCACAACTTCCCAAGTGAAAACAAGGAGCACTGCCAGAGTGATGCCGTGCCTGCAGCTGAATGCAGGGATGGGAGTGGCTCCCTCAGCTCCTCTGTTTCTGACTATATTTGACTGGCTTTCTGCAACGGGATATGTGATGCACTGAGAACTGGTAGAGGAAGGGATGGGATTTGGAGAATGCCAGCCCACTCACCCCTTTGCATTTCTTTCCTTTCTTGGGACAGGATCTTGCTTTGCTGTTCAGGCTAGCCCTGAGGCTACAATCCTACTGCCTCAGCAGCTATAGTAGTTTGGATTACAGGCTCTACCGTACTCTTAAATCTTATTCAATCCCCAATATAAAAGCAGGCGAATAATATTTTTACCAAATATTTTAATATACAGCTATTGTGAGGAGCCACTGAGACTGCTCCAAGGCTCAAGGGCATCTAAGGACACGCTGCTTGTCTAGCACAGGCACATAGTGGGATGCAATTATGTCGCCACAGCATGCACAGTTTACAGCACTATGTAAGAATGCAAGGAGGAGATAACAGTCCGTATCAGAATCATACAATGAAGGTGCAGGCGGCTCTGGTTCTGGTGCAGGCGGCTTTGGCTCTGGCTCTTTGTTCTGCTCCATGCTGCCTCCTATCGCTACTGATGTTTTGCGCACATGTTTTTTTTTTAAACCATTTATTTATTTATTTATTTATTTACTTATCTATTTATTTATATTATTATTATGGCCGGCCCAGCCTGCCCTGGCACAGCATGTGGTGCTGGGGATCAAACTGTGATCCCTGTGGCCGCCTAAGACTTCCTAAGCAGGTGCTTTAGACTGCTGAGCCATCCTGTTGGCCCCACACATGTGTTCTTAATCCTGGGGATCTCACCTGGGAAATTCTCTCCCCCGCTGCAGTGGGTTGACACCCGGTGTAGTTGACAAGACAGTGAGGTGAGTGGTCTCATGGTGGCTGTGGAAACAGCACCACAAGGTGAGGGAGAGCCCTGAGAATGGCTGGCAAGCAACCCTGGCCTCACCATGGCGGCCTGTAGCCACCTCCTTGGCAGTTTGCAAGACCCTGGAGGATCGGAAAAACAGACTGGTTGGAGCCCAGGGATGTGTTGAAAACTTTGGAAGCAACCGACAGAGAAAATTCAGTTTACCCCTCATGGTGAACTGCTGGATAGGTGGCTTTGGCTCTTTTGCACTCCCTTCTGCTGCATAAAGCAAGAGGTGGGTGGCCTCACATGGCGAGTAGGCCAGCTGCGGCAGGCAGAGGAAGGCCTTGAGCAATGGCAGGCTGCTGCAGAGCTCCTATTTCAGGGCATGGGAGAGACCACCTCCTCCAGAAGTCTCTGGAAGCGTGATTCTTCGTGTGTGAGACCCCTCCTTCCAGAAGATCACCTGGTTTTATAAGCTAGTCTGGTTAGTCATCAAAATTGGAGGTAGAGGAACCTCCAGTCCAGGGGGAAGGACTGGGAAGGACACCTACCTCTATGCAGGGATCCGTAAACTTAGGGATCCCTTGGTCTTACTGTGAACGGTTCAACCCCGGGAAGACACGGTGGAAGGAATCAGAAAGACAGACAAGACAAAAAGTTGGGCTAGGTGGTTGCCAGTCTGCCGGATGGGCAAGACTAACTCAACTCATGCAGAAACGATCCTTTATTTATATTTTACAAAGTTTTTTACCCAATGACACAAGGCTACCCAGCAACCAATGCTGGCCTGAACTAGACAGGATGTTTTTCTCAACAGGATGTTTTTCTCAGCACTGGGGTGACTTTCTGCTCCAGGCAGGGAGGCCCAGTCCCACCTACACACACTTAATCAAATTTCTGGTTTCCTGCAGCTCCCAACACCTCTACCTGGCACACATACATGTCCTATTCAGCCACAAAGCTGTGGAAGCTGGCAAAACAATTAAAGCTGAAGGTGGGTGAAACAGTGCCTGCCTGACTGGCCTGGCTGTGGGACAGTGGGGCTGCTGACAGGTAGCTAAACCCACAAGAGGCACATCAATCAGCCTGTGTAGCCAGAACTGCCTCTATGAGACAGGTTCTGCAGGATGTTTATCACAGAAAGCCCCTGGAGCTTCAGATAATCAGACTGATAAACTGGTTGATGGCAGCAGCTCACCTGGTTTGGGAGAATCAGGTGACCTGCCAGAGCAACTCAAAGGACATAGACTTGATAACTGTGCTCTGTGCAATAGATACGAGGCAAGAGACATTTGCACTGCAGTACAGTAGCCCAGATGAGAAGCTACCAATGACATGCACGAAGGACACGAGCCTGGCACGTCTGGGTGAGTGGCAGCCCTTCTAGCCCCCTTATAGGTCCCCCAGTCAATGATGCTGTGGAGGCTCTGGCCAGGCTGGGAGATGTGGAAGAACCACAGTGAGGCCAGATCTGTACAAACTGTACCAGCAAAGGGGAAAAAGAAGCAGGGGCCTAGCCAAGCAGGACCGTCTCTCCAAGGACGGGCTGTGGGGCCACTGAAGACTGGTGACACCAGGTCTGGATGGACTTGCTGGCTGGTGGTCTAGTTGCAGGTAAGCCAGAAGGCGGCCTTTGGAAGTGTGGCTACTCTGTGAAGGTGGAGACTCCCTGAGCGTCAGTGCTGCCTGGTGGACTACAGCTGCTTCCGTGAAGCAGGAAGTGATACTGGCTTTATTCTAATTAGGACTCAGGCTAAGGTACCTGGGTCTTGGGGGTCCTGGGAGACTGGAGGCCACATATGGAATTGACTATTTGTTGACCCGCAAAAGATATGCAGCGTGTACTAAAGTTGCTGAGTGCTGGAGCTGAATCAGTGTTAATATGTGGCAACCCTAAGTATTTTATGGGTCCTATTCCATGCAGAGAAGGATGTGGAGATCACTATGTCATGGTCCAGAACACCTGGGTGACGTCGGGTATTTTGTTTCCCTTCTCATGGGGAAATGACTTAGCAGATGTCTTGCCCAGACATTGCAATGGTGGACTGCCAGGAATAGCATCAGAAAAGCTGACTGCTGCATACAGGATGCCACTAGGAATAGCATCTGGCCAGGGCAAGGACTACAGACTCAGCCCTCCACGCTGATGCCCTTACTCAACATGTGGCCCAGGCCTTGAATGTAACATGTCAGGCTTTGATGTTGCTGATGGATGAGACTTCTCAAATGAGAATGTAGTTTTGAAAAACTACAGGTTCTTGATAACTATAGATACTTGTGCACTGTTTCACAGAGAATGTTACATTTGTATGTCCCAACCTTGGAGAGGGTGGGATGTGGGGAACCACTCAGACTGCTTCAAAGCCTAGGGGCGTGTAAGGACACCTGAGGATGTGACCCTGCTTGTCTAGCACAGATGCACAGTAGGATGTGGTTATGTATCATGACTTAGCATAGTTAAACACACATACACAGGTTACAGCAACCTGCAAGAATGTAAGCCTGAGATAACAACATGTATCAGAGTTACAGTCAAGATGTAGGTGGCTCTGGCTCTGGCTCTCTGCTCTTCTGCATGCTGCCTGCTGTTGTTAAATTTTTGCACATTGGTGTTCTTTCTTTCACCTTGGGACCTCACCCACAAAAGTCTCTCTTGGGCCTGTAAGTTAGCCAACAGTCATGTTCTCAAAATTTTCCTTTTCTCTGTACATATATTGAGATTTGTGTATATTTATTTGTATATATTATGCACTAAGGGTTTACATACACACAGTATTTTTCCCACTTATTGAACACAAATAGACAATTGCTTTCTAGCATATCTACTGCTATTCAATAATTATAGTTATTGTAAAAAAATAATATGGCTATTAATATCACCATACTTATAATGACGATAATGACTATAATACCGGTAGAGGCCTGCAAGAGGCAGAAACATCTATTTGGAACTTCATGTGCTTGAAAGAGCTGTGATGGGAAATCTAAAATAGAAAAATTACCATTCATTTTGTCTCCATGTTGACTTGATTTTTAAAAAGACTTCAGCCAATTACGCCATTATAGAATTGAGAAAATTATACACTGCATAGTTTTACATTGTTCATTATATTTTCCAAACTATGTTATTCCTCGGTACATTTTAAATTGTAACCAGGTGAAATGAATTAAACTTTTGAAATGGGCATCTGAAAAATGAATTAAATATGGGTATATATTTGGGGATTTTTGATCATATTTCTCCTTGATTTCATATTAATACTGCAGCACAACAGCTGTTAGACAGTTTGCAGTACCATAGTGCAAATGCTCTAACGTCCAAAGTAAAGGAATAATATTTTATTCAATTTGAATATTTTGCAACTGAGACTTCTTATAGATGAGCCAAGTTAATGTAAGTGCTAGGAAATATACTCTTCTATTGCTTCACTGCCTTTAGCTTTCCTGTTGCATTCTTAGCTCATTTCATTGAACCTAGCATAACAAGGAATTAAGTAAACACTGGTTCTCTGAATGAATGAATGAACGAACAAACGAATGAATGAATGAATGAATGAATGAATGAAATGAATCTGAGAAGAAGTTCCCACTGTGCCTTTCCAAATGGAATGGTAGGTAATTTTTACATGTCAACCTACTTGGGAACCAGGGTGCCAAGACTTGGGTTAGACAATATTTTGCATGTGTCTCTGAGGTGCTTCTGGAGAGGGCTAACGTTTGAATTAACAGCCTTCATAAAGCATGTGGCCTCTTCTGCAAATGGGATTTCCTGCCTCTGTTGGAAACTCACCTAGAACAAAAGGAAAGGGAAGGGAGAATGTGCTTTTTCCACCTGAGGGCTTCCACCCTGGAACACAGGTGGCTGATGGTAGTTTGGACCTGAAGAACCTCCCACAGGCCCATTGGTTGGAGGCCTTGTTCCTACCCAATGGTGCCCCTAGGAGGAGCGAAATGTTTAAAAGCTTTCAAGTCATGATTGTAAATTTCTCCCATTGAGAGGTAGACCTATGTTTTCTCTTCTGAAATCTGGCTTCATTTTTTACTTGCCTATACCTAATAGAGTACAATGTAACTATCATGATTTAGTTGAAAAGGTGCAGTTTTCGTCTTGTTCACTAGGATGCTCAACAATTAGACTTTAGGGCCCTCCCTAAAGAATGTGGCTGAACCTCCCTCCCCCTTAAGGAGTGTGAACCTTTAAGAAATTGGACCTTCTTAAGTAAAGGAAGTTGACAGGGTACAACGAGTTCCTCTGTACCCACGTGTAGACCTGGTGTGGCTCTGTAACATAGACTGTACTCAATCTACCTGCAGATAGTGTTTTATCACAAAAGGGAGACAAAGACCCAGAAAGCATACAAAGGGCTAGACCCCATCATGCTTTGCATTCAGCCTTTGAATATGAATTGCTTGGTTCTGTGCTGGTGTGAATAAAACTACTTCCTGGAAAGTGCCTCCCACCTCCTGTACCTCACCTTTCTGTGTGAGAATCCCAGAGTATTTCTTGTGGGGAGGGGCTCATCTGGGATTCAGAGCCAGTGCATTTGCACCTCTTTTGTCACCAGGGCACAAACCTCGGAGTGCCAGGAAAGGTGACTTCTCCTGGGGCCAACAGACCATTTGATCTGCAAGGGAGACTAGCTCCTCCCAGCATACCAGGCTGAGAACCCCAGATGCACACCAGAACCCAGAGAGGCTCAGTGTTTCCCAGCAGATTGGTAAGAGCTTGGGTTTGTTTTGTTATACCTGCCCCTAAAAGGCAAGAGAGCCTGATCCACCCTCAGGGCTGCCTAAGTTTCGCTGAAACTGAAACCGCAAATCTAAGGCATAGAGTGCTGAGGGCTAGGTGACAGGTTGGAGTCATTTTGTGTATGCATGAGAATGAGACAGACAGGAGCAAGGTCCTGGCCTGAAGAAAAAGCTGAAGCGATTATGGAATTCCAATCCTTGGCTCCATGGCAACCTCCTATGGCTTAGGGCCACTAATTCTTGTATCTCCTTAATTGTCTTGTGGCTTTAATGGGTTGAGATCTGTTATGAAAACTACAGGCCTAAATAGCATTCAACTCCCACAGACAGGCTGCTCTATGGGTAAACCAGAGGCAAAAATCATGACCCTTATGATTCCCCAAGAAGAATGGCAGTTCTACAGCCTCATAGAGAAGCCATGATAGGGACCTATGCTTCCCTGGGGTATGGACTGAAGGCAATCCACCTGGATTAGCCCAGATCAGAACTTCAGTAATGGTAGAGCTAAAGCCAGGGTCAGAGCCAATCCATCAAAGGCAATACTCATCCTTTGAAAGGCACAGATTGGAATCCAGAAACCCCCAACGGGCTTCTGAAGTGAGGGATCCTTGACCTTGCCAGTCACCTAAGCAGATACCTCTCCTACCAGTCCAGAAGCCTGGCACAGATGACCATCTGCCAGTCCAACCTTTATGAATGATAAGTCAGTCCACTGTCACCCTATGCCGGGTGTCACAACAACTACATTCCAATGGCTTTCATTCCCTTGGAAGCTGCCTTCTTTATATGTCTAGACCTCAAAGATGCCTCCCTCTGCAGCCAGCTGGTGCCACAAAGCCAGCCCATCTTTACCCCCCCACTGGCGCAACCCAGAAAATGGTGAAAAGACCAGCTGACTTGGGCAAGGCTGTCCCCAAATTTAAAAATCCTCTGATCATCTGTGGCACTGCACTGGCTATTGATATGAAGTCCTGCCCAACCGGTCAGCACGGCCACGTCCTGTTTCAATATGTTGGGGACCTGCTGCTGGTAGGAAGGTCTTGGTGGACTGCATGGAAAGCATGCCGCAGCTCCTTATTCTCTTGTGGGAGGCTGGCTACATAGACTCCAGGAAGAAGGTTCTGGATTTGCCAGGAGAGGGTCCAATACCTTGATTTCCACTTGTCATGGGGACAGCATCTACTCTGGTCTGGGAGGAAACAGGCAGTTTGCTCAATCAGTCCCCACGATCCAGTGCTAGGTCAGGGAGTTCCTTGGATCTACAGGTTTGTTAGGATCTGGACACCTAACTCTTCCTTCCTGACCAAACCCCTTTATGAAGCTGCAAAGGAGGGAGGATGAGAACCTCTGTGGTGGGAACAAGTATAGCCAAAGGCTTTGCATTCTCTGTACCTAGGACTTCCAGAAGTGACTAAACCTTTCTTCTTGTATCCGGGGTGGGGAGCATACTAGTGGGTGTTTTAGTGCAAGCTCTGGGCTCATGTCCTTGGCCAGTAG
Source organism: Myocastor coypus (assembly GCA_004027025.1). Lineage (NCBI taxonomy): Eukaryota > Metazoa > Chordata > Mammalia > Rodentia > Myocastoridae > Myocastor > Myocastor coypus. Next base: position 23,917 of record PVJA010006559.1, on the reverse strand, counting down.
CATTTCCATCCACGCAACTCTTCTCTGACACACAGGCCACTCGGCTTTGGGGGGCTTGTAAGAACAGCCTTTCTGGGAGCAGAGGCTGACAAACTGACCATGGGGCAAGAATTAACAGCACTGACCCTAATGAAGTGAAGGGACAGTATTGGCTGACTAATGCCCAGACGGTCAGGTACCAGGGAATGTTATAGGAGGAACCAGGCTTTCACTTAGAAGTAGTTCTGACCCTGAAGCCAGCAACTCTATTGCCTCTCAGGTTGGCTGGGCAGATCATGAGTACATTGAGATTACAGGTGAGGTGTTGTTGAGCAGACCACACTTGAGGGGTCAGGCTCTGGAGGACTCTAATGCTGGGTATTTCGTGACAGTAGCATTTTTCTTAGGAAGAGTGCCTTGTTGGGTACTCCGTGGTAACCCTGACATCCACCACTGAGGCAAACTCTCTGGCAAAAGGAACTTCACCTCAAAAAGCTGCACTGGTCATGCTAACTCACGTCCTCCAATTAGCAGCATATGTGTCAATGTATACACGGACGTTAAGTGTGCCTTCACCACCCTCCACATACATGGGCCTTATGTAAAGAGAAGGGTTTAACAAACTCAGGTGGAAAAAGAGGTAAAATATGGCATGAAGATCCTTGAATTCTTGGATACTCTGTAGGCCCCTAAAAGAGCAATGGTCATGCACTGTCATGAACATCAAAAGGCAGACACTGTAATCTCTTGGGAAATCATAAGGCAGCCTGGAAAGCAAAGTTCATGGCCCCAAGGGAGTTACAGAATCAACGGCTATGGCTGTCACACTGTTCCCTAGGCCACTGGCAGAAGAAGAACCCAATTACAGAATTTTCACATTTGCTTAACAATGGAGAATGGAAGTTACCTTCCGGGTGGACGGTATAAATTTAAAGATGGCTGAAAAGCAATCCCTGTGCTCTAGCCCAGCTTTGGTCCCAAAGGAACACCTATATGGGCCAGCTAGCTCTTCAGACCACGATCAGCTGGCATTTCTATGTCCCACAGCTTTCCAGCATAGCCTGGGTAGTGCGTGAGCAATATGAAACATGTGCCTTCAATAATCCTCATCAAGGACCCATGGCTATTCTTGGGGTACAGAATCTCAGGGGAGCTCTGTTAGAAAATATTGTTGTGAGCTTCACTGAGCTTTCCTATGTTCATGGTTATAAGTACTTGTTAGTCTTTCTGTGCACTGGGTAGAGCCCTTCCCCACATGCACATAAAAGGCATCTGGGGTGGTCCGATTTTTTTTGAGAGAAACCATCCCCTTGGAGTCCCTGTTATCCTAGGGTCAGAGAGTAGGCCAGCATTTATCTTAGTGGTGGAGCAGGTAATCAAAGAACTACAGACCTCGGTGTACTGGAAACCATCCACTGCATACCATCCCCAGCACCCAGGAAAAGTGGAAAGAATGAACCAGACACTAAAGTGACAGCTGAGTCAACCCTGTCAGGGAACTCCCCTACACTGAGACCAACTCAACTGACGTGGTCTAGCGCCACTAAACAAACAGGAGTTCACCCTTACCAAATTCTCTGTGGACAAATCCTTCCCCTTAGAAGGGCATAAGAGAGATTTATTTATTTATTTATCTATTTATTTATTTATTTATTTATTTTTCTTATTTCAGAACTTTTGTTTATTTATTATTTTTATGGCTGGCTCAGCCTGCCCTGAGGGCAGGGTTGGCGCAGCATGTGGTGCCTGGGATCGAACCGCGGTCCTTGCAGCCGCCCAAGCTTTCCTAAGCAGGCGCTTTAGACCACTGAGCCATCCCGCCGGGCCCCCATAAGAGGGATTTAAAGGAGATAAACCTCACCTTGAGCCAGCAAGTGCAGGCTTTGGGTTCAACTTTAGTTACTCTACATCAGTGAGTTAAAGAATGGCTGCACGTGAGTCCGACCACACACACCTTACTCCTTTAAGCCAGAAGATACTGCGTAGGTTAAGAATGGAATGGCCAATCTTTAAGCCTCTCTGGAGGGACCCATTCACTGCTATCTTATCCAGCCCTACTGTAGTAAAGGTGGCTGAGATAGTGCCCTGGATCCAGCACAGGATAGGGAAGGCGGCAACTTAGAGCTGTGAGTGCACACGTGACTGCTGAGAACCATGCAAGCTGACTATATAAAAAATAAGCAAGCAAGCAAGCAAGCAAACAAACAAAAACAACCTCAATCCCCGAGACATGACCAGGAGAAGGCAGCCCCTGCCCTAGTTACTGTGGAGGCTAACCCATGTATGAATAGCAGTAGCCCAAGGATGCCCACAACTGGTGACATCCGCAGACTGTAGTACTTTTCTGTATGGGGCCACCCCATGTTCTTAACTGTACTTTGGTCACTGGTCTTGATTTTTGCAATAACCCTCACAGGCACCATCGCAGACAACTGAAAATTTGGCAAAAAATGTTCATCTTTCTCATGTGGTGGGATGTTTTGTTGCTATCAGTAGACCTGAGCTCCCCCCATCTCATGGTCCATGTATCCACATAACCAGGTCAGGCCAGAAAGTCACTAAGACCTTACCGTATGCTGTGGTGCGTGTCTAGATGTCTCCACAAAGTTGCACACAGTCATGGGGGTGGGCTTTTCAGAGGTGAAGAGATCTAGAGTTTGTGATTGATTCACAATCCAATGCTGGGATTGAGAGTGTGAGTACTTCGCCCCACCTAGGGCCAACAGACTGCATACAGGCACGGAAGATGTTGGCTCCCTCTCTCTCTCTTGTTGTTTTTGCTTCCTTCCACTGCCATGAACATTTGTCCCTCTATATGTGATTCTGCCTTGGAGCCAGCTGATTATGGACTTACACTTTTACAAACTGTAAGATAAATAAACCTTTCCTCCATGAACTGGACAGCAGTTATTTTTTCTCAGCAATAAGAGAAAAGTCACTAAGACACTATGCCATATACACTTTTCATGCCAGGGAAAAGTCCAGAGGACCTGTAGGTAAAATAGGACCCTCTTTTCTTTCTTCCAATAAGAGGACAATGTATCTGTTTGACCAAAAATTCTCCCAAACAGTGGAATGTTTAGAGGACTACACTTCCAGGAAGGAGGACAATTATTAACAAGACCTGAGTTATTAATTCCTGCTGTGAAGATTGGTGTTTTTGACATGTGTGCAACCATTTGTTAAGCCTTTTTTGGTTCAAAACTTGTGGTGCCTATGATGAGAACAAGTGTACAGATTTAATGTGCCTAGGCCAAAGATTTTATAGCTCTACCTCACAAGAAACCTAATAGCAAGTGTCCTCAGAAAACCTTGAGCTAAACCCTCATCTCCTGCCCAACTTTTGGCATGATATTGACACAGATATCACCTGGCAGGCCCCTGGTGGGCTACATATGAGAAAGAGCAGCTTATAACATACTTTTTTCAAACTGAGCAGGGGCTTGTCCACCTTTACTCCTATTCTCACTTTCCAGTGAGGGACATCTAGGGATCCAAGTGTAAGGGGACAGAGAAACTCAGAGTATAAGGTGCGCTGTACAGATTGGCAATTGGGAAGATGAAGAATGACCCCCTAAGAGCTCCATTCATTATTCTGGACCTGTAACATTAGTCTAGGATGGGTTGTGAGCTGTGCACTCCCATCTAATGCTCAGTTGCATAATTAGATTACAAGCAGTTGAGAAATTATAACTAACAAAACTGCCAGAGCTCTTGACCTCTTAGCCAAGCAACAGGCCAAAAATGCACAGTGCTATCTATCAAAACTGCTTAGCACGAGATTACTTGCTTGTTCTTGAGAGAAGAGTGTGTGGAAAGTTATCCGCCTACAGATAGATGTTGAGGGAAGAGGCACAGTGGAGATCACAGATCACACAAGAAAGAGTACTTACGTCCCAGTCTAGATATAGAAAGACTAGAGCCACAGGGCATTGTTTGGGGGATGGTTCTTCATGTTTGGGGGATTCAAGACTCTCGTAAGTGTGATGCTTACAGCTGTAGGAACTCACAGCTGCTTCTACCCTGGATGGCTCTCCCAGTTATAGGCTCTGTCTCGAGCCTCAACAAGTCAAAAGATGAATGCTAGTCTTTTTCTTGTGTGGGGGAGGGGATTACTTGAGATAGGGTCTTGCTATGCAGGTCAGGTTGCTTGTACTCTGTAACCCAAGCTGGCCTCAAGCTCATGACCATCTTCTTGCTTCAGACTCCCAAGTGTTGGGATTAGCAGTGATCAGATGCAAAATGGCTATACACTCGACAATGTTATGGAAACATAGGCCTTTAGGCCAAGATGATGCTCTTTGACCAAAAATACGGGAGTCTGAGGATCAAAGGGGAGAATATGGTAGGGCCCTCCCTAAAGAATTTGGCAGAGCCTCCCCTTTGAGGAATACAGACCTCCTCCAAGTAAAGAAAGTCAGTGTGGCACAATTAATTCTTATGTATCCAGGTATAGCTCTAGCATGGCTCTGTAGCGTAGGTGTCCCCAACATGCCTGTGGTTTGTTAGTGTATTACCATATAAGGGAGACAAAGACCCAAGATGTGTATAAAAGGGCTAGGTTAGACACTTAGACTAAGATGTGAACCTTGTGGGTCGTGCAGATATGGACAAAGCTACTTCCTGCAAAAAGCCTCTGTGTCCCATCCTTGTGCTAGACTCCCTCAGTGGACCCCTGGGCTGTCCTTTCTATGGGGCCAGTGTGCATGAAGTGGGCCTACATGAGCCCTCTGGTAAGCTCCCCACTGAAGCCGAATACCATCCAGGAGACATGTAAGGGCAGATCCCCTGGTGGGTGTGCTACCTCAAGGTGGGCAATTTTTCCCCGTTGATGCTGTAGAAATTGCTGAGCAGATAGGAGCAATTTGTACTGCACTTTCACCAAATCCCTAGTTCACAGAATTCGTGACTATAAAGAAGTGATTGCCTCAAGTAGTTAAATTTGGGGAAGTAATTTCTTCATTTGTTCCATGGCCATAGCAACTGGGGCAATGGGAGTGGGAACAAATGTGTATGTGTGTGTGTGTGTGTGTGTAGAATGGCAGCACAAAATGTTATTCTCCTTTTCCCTTTGGTACCATGAACAAACATGGCAAAGTAAGACGAGGGACAAGAGCCCAGAAGAGCAGCAATTTCAAGGGAAAGAAAAAAGAGACAGAGTAAGTTCTCCTGGCCAACAGCTCCGGGCAGCCAGAATTAGGCAACCCAACATAAATGCAATGTCAACAAGTCAGTGGTTACCCCAACAAAAGTGCCTTTATACAAACCAAAGTTTCAAGGAAGGGGATTCTGCTCTTGTAAACTTAGTGATATATATCAGCTTCCCCAGCGAGGCTTTCTGGAAGGAATGTTTTCTATATGGACTGTGGTAATGGTTATCCTCCGGTGCATCTGGCAGGGGAGAGGAACAGCAGAGATGAATTAAAACTGGGATGTATCCTTGAAACTACAGGAGAGAGAGAGAGAGAGGTATGGTCCCAGCACAGTGGGGGACCTGGTCAATCAGGGGCAGGGGATTCTGTTCCAGAGCCGCCATCTTGAGCAGCAGAGTCACTTTTGCAGGTGTGGAGATGCCCCGCTACCCAGAGGAAGAGTGCAGAGCATTTTGGTGTTCACTTCGCCGACTATGAAGGTCTCACACAGGATGTAATTTATAGATTAACCTTTTTGAAAAATAAATAAGATGATCTCACCTAGAGGAGAAAGGCTTCCAACCCAGTAGGCCTCTTAAATACTTCTTATGAATAGACTGTTTTTCTAATTTCTTCCCTAAGTTTGTGTATGATATATTATTACACCAGAATGTGAAACTAGCCAAATGAGCCCCAGGAAAGAAATAGTGCTCCAAAGTAAATATAGGAACTTGGTTAATAGTACATGATCAGATATCTTGCAACTAAGATACACAATTAAAATATCATTGTATATGTGTCTGAGAGTTACAGATTGCGTGATAGTCCCACTACGCTGAGGTAGAAACTTGATATTCTTGTGGAGCTTCAAGAAGAATTTGGGGCAAATGTACCTTTAAACTTGGGAAGCGAGGAAAGAATAATTATGGAGGAATATGGCTGAAAAGTAGGGGCCACAAAGGGACAAAAGCAGATCATAAATCTGTAATGTAGAACAAATGTTTATCAAGACATTACAGCTGCGTGAAGGAACATAAGATTTGTGAATATGGGACAATTCTCAAATTTTAGTTAGCACAGGCAGAAAAGAAGCATCAGGTTAAATTCTATGAAAATATACATACAAAGAGACTCTTAAATATATGCATTATATATTTAAACATATGTTTGAAAGGATCTCCTCCTAGACAGTAAATTTAAAGTCTAATAGCAATCTACTTATCTTAAACAAAGAAAGGAAACTACAGAGATTTAAAAAAAATTAAGGATAGTTTTTAAAAGTTCTCATTGTAATGTGATTTAATCATGTAAATACATAATTTAAGAGATGCATGAGTAAATTTACGTTTTAATAGCATCAGAAAAAAAATACATAAAGAGCAGGAAAATGGGAACCACAGCCAAGAGGCAATAAAACAAAGTCTGAGAGAACATCACATTATTGCATGCCTTGAAATAAGTCATAGGCTAGGATTAGAAAACATTCTTTTACTGTGCAAGCTTTCCGTATTGTGATATTATTTTACTTTAATGAGGCAGCTTAGACGACTTGAGATATATATTTAGATAAAATGCCAAGAAGAGACTTAAGTGTCTTCAGTACATGAAGATTATTGGGCACAAAAGGAGATTCAGAGAGTTCCCTAAAAAATGTAGTCTAATCTTTCTTTGCTTTTTTTTTTTTTTTTTTTTTTTTCTGGAATAAGTTCAATGAAATCCCTCCTCTATGGGTGATGTTCAGCTTTATTCTTCGGTTCCTTCTCTGATATCTTAGGTTTTTCCATATTTGGAGGGATGCTAAAGGGCACTGAGATCTTCTCTTCTACAGTCTTAGAAACTGATACTGGTATGGTGAAATTGCAGACCTTGGCATTTAAGGATGAAAGAGTGAAATGGAGCTAATTTCCTTGAATGACTCTACAGCCCGGAGAGTTCACTAAACAGAGAAATCTGCCCCTTGGCATTTATTGAACTAATTAAAAATGAAAACATAGCTTCCAATAGCAGGTATATCTTAGAACATGAGATTAATTAGGGCATCCCCCATGTTAGTAGGGGAAAGAAAACTCCTCCTCCTTGGAAGGTTAACAATCCTCAGTAAATTCTGCTAATTGGTTTATTAACTTCCCTGGTGTTGGAATAACTCATGTTCTTATGTAGACTCACTTTGATATCCTCATGTAACTTCAAGTCTCAGATTAAGATGTTCTCTTTTGTTTTGTTTTACTACACATAAAGAAAAGGAGTTGAGCTTGTTGTAGAAGAGAACTCGAAAATGCATATGCTTTAATCTCTGTCTTTTGATAAGAGTATTTCTAAGTCAATAAATGGTGCTAGCTACAGGGAGGGTGAGGTTGTTGAATTTAAACATGTAATAGCTGGGTACCTGATGGGGCAGGGCTCACTGTTTAGCTTTCTAATTCAGAAATCAGATGATCATCTGTTTCAGTAATGAATGTGTTCTGAGGAAAAAGACAAAAATCCAGGGTGCAGGTTTCCATGGTGACAAAGCCACTTACCACGGTTTTGATGCAGACCGTGTGTGTTTGTAGTCCTTTGACTGAAGGCGCCTGCCCAATAACTTCTGAGTCTCGAGGTCTTGCAGGTTGTACAATCACCCTTTAGGAGAGGTTTCCGGAAGATTCTTGAGTTAGGAAATGCCACAGCTAGACAGGTCTGTTGATAGCTTCTCTCTTATCCTTTGGCGTGTTGTTATTTGGGTGACTTTCCTAGCCATAGAAGTCTGTGACCTTATGGAATACAATCCCAAGCCTTTGATTATGGAGGTATCTGTAATTTTGTCCCGGTCAGTGTTCCCAAGTGGGACACATTTCATGAAAAATTTCAGGTGTAGTTCAGCACCATACTCAGAAATGTGAATTTCCTGAATACTTCCAGAGACAGAGAAAACCCTGGGACAGATCTTATCTGGCTCACTGAGTACTTCTGAAATCTTGGGTAAGACAGGATGATACTTTGTAGCTTTTCCATTGTGTGTCAAAGAAATTTCCAACAAGGCAAGGCAAGCTAGATAAAAGAGAAACACTGGCCTATTTGGAGATGAAAGTGTTCAAACCAGGGCATGCTGAATTCCCTGGGGAACATAACCTCAGAGGAAATGTTTGCTTTCTTTTGAAAATTCATTATTACAAAGCTCATTGTGTGATTAGGCCAGTTGTGTGATTATTGAGAAATAACAAAAAATAATAAACGAGGCCTCATCAAAGGCATGTTAATGCTGGGTGATCTTTTTCATTGAAATTGCAAGATGAACATGACCTCTGTGTGTGGCTTCCTTTTCCCTGAAAAAGCTCCGTCCATGCCCACCAGCATTTTTAATTAGGAAATGTCCTGTAGAACTTTGCTATGAAGAAAAGTTAAGGCTTCGAAATTTTCATTTTTATATTTTTGGAAACACAGAAAATATTCTATGTCTGAACTTCAGACGAAGGATCTATTTTTGTACTCAGCATTTGGCTTGCTGCATGACCAGTGCGCTTTGATAAATGACAAAGCTACCTCGTTAACTAGCGCAGACGCTGTCCCTGCCTGCACAACACTCTGGGTAGGAAGTGGTAAGTTTTTTCTTTTTCTTCTTTTCCAAGGCCAGATCTTATTTTCATGACTGAATTGTGTGAGAATGGCTCTTATTCACTCAGTCCTGAAAGGCAGGCAGTTCTCTTGAGGGAGCATAGGTCAAAGCAGATGACAGCAAATAGAACTGAGGTCACTTTGCAAATGTCCAGCAATGTGTAAAGTCTAAAGTGATGTATTGTATTGTATTGTATTGTACTGTATTGATTTGTAATATAAGTGATTGATCCCAAGGCCTTCAAACTAAGCTACCTCCCAGGCTTTTAACGATTTTTAAAAAAAATTTAAGATACTATCTTTCTAATCTTGAGTTGCCCAGTGTGGATTTAGCCTTGGGATCCCCCTTCTCCAGCCTCTCAAAGTGCTGGGACTGCAGGTGTGCGCCCCCTGTGAGGATGTCTTATGGAAGGTTATTATGGCAGTTCTCACCTAACCTGGAGCTGTTTTCCTGCTACAGCTCAGGTTCCTGTAACCCAGTGAAGTGTTAAGCTGTACCTGTGCCAGAGCACAGAGGAAGATCTTGCTGCTTAACGCAGAAAAACATGACAGCATACAGAAGCTATTACCTGGCTAAATGCACATGAAGCCAATAATAACTGCCAACATTAAAAGGGATCAGGGGGAGCCAGCCATAGATGAGATGAATAGCACCTTATGGTGAGCAAGCAGAAACTTTACCATGAGGCTCAGTGTATGGGACACCAAGAAAGGGCTGTTTAGACCTGGAGGTGTACCTCAGTGATATAGTGCTCACGGCATGTGCACAAGGCCCTGGGTTCGCTCCTTGTCCTGGAAAAAACAAGAAAGAAAAGAAAAGAATGTTTTTTCCCTGTCTTTATATAGAACAGAAAATTTAAACATAGATGTTGAGTTTCCCAAATATAGCAAAGGCTTTTAAATACAATATACAAAAAACAAAAGGATATTCTTGAGTTATAGTGAGGATAAAGGATAAAAAAGGTTTTTTTTTTTTTTTTTTTTTTTTTTTTTTTCCAAGATGTCATCCTGGATTCAGCAAGAACCACAATAGAGTCTCTCACCTCATGTATGTGATTTAATGTTCCTATTTACTGCTGCACATCAGGGCAAAAGTCTGAGAAGTTATAGAGTCCTTGATTCAAAGCTTCAGGAAGTTGATTCCCTAAAACTGAAGATGAGGAAAATGGAAATGTTTTTAGGAGGCAGATCACTATAAGATCCAATATATTCAAATAAGCAATCAAATTTCCCTATCAAAATAAGACCGGTCTTATTTTCTTCCCCTGTTCAAAAAAACTTTTCCAAAAAGTACAGAGAAGTTTGTGTGTAAGTCAATGTTTGTGGCCACAATCACATTTTATGTATCTTGCATTGTGTGTGTGTGTGTGTGTGTGTGTGTGTGTGTGTGTGTGTGGTTCACCCTGCCTTGGGGTCAGGGCTACTGCTGCATGTGGTGCAGGGAGTTGAACCACGGTTCCTGCAGTTGCTTAAGCTTGCCTAAGCAGGGGCTTCAGATTGCTAAGCTATCTTACTGGCCATGTATTTCTTTCTTTCTTTCTTTCTTCCTTCCTTCCTTTCGGTAAGACTGGGGTTGAAACTCATGACCTTGCACTTGCCAGGCAGACCCTTGTGCCATGGGGCATTCTGAGATGAATCTTTAATACAAAGAATTCTTTTCTAATGTGCAAAGCTACCCACAATCTATGTGTGCTGCAGGTTTTATGCTCAAGGAATCTCCTCTGTACCAGGGCTTAGAATAGGCGATTGTCTTCCTTATGTGTACCTCTCTACAACTGTGGCTTGCTCTTCAGCTGTGCGTATTGAGGCAAATCTAACTATGTAGCTGTGAGAGAAGAGGTGGTTTCTTGGAGAGACGGTCCACAAGAGGAAGCATTCAGTTTCCTGGTGCATGCTTATGAAAGTCTGTGATTGAAGTTCAAGACCAATATTCTAGGAACCAAATTTTAATCTATAAACTGTTATTAAGAAAAAAAAAAACTGTCTACAGATATTTTAGATTAATCTTTCTTAGACAAATACCCATACTGATATGTATCAGGAATGGTTAAAATATATGACGAATGCTTTGGGCTGCTCCCCAAAGTAAACATGAGCCTGAAAGGTAAAAGCTTTGAATGGATCCCAGACGTAGAGGCAGCCATGATGGCACAGCTAAGGATGCTTGGGAAAGTGCTGTCGGGTACTTCCTTTAGAAATGGCTGGCCCATCAAAGGTATTTGAGGTTTTTCTTACCTCAAACAAAGAATTGGACAAGCTAAGACAATGATAATGTGGACAAAAGGTTTACTTGAAAAGCACCTGGTAAACAGCTATGGGAGAAGTCAGCTCTGCAGAGTGAAGCTGGGCAGACCAACAAGAGGATAAAAGCAAAAGTAAAAGTACATGCCACATGCAGTTCAGGCTACAGTGCAAATTCAAGCAAAAAAGGGCATTTTCATGCTCCCTACATCTCGTGAGAGCCTGCGAGAAGCTCTACATACGGGGACTTCCAGTTGCCCTGAGAGCTTGTGATTGACAGGTACCTCTCATTTTCTCCCCTAGCTTTGCAGTGCCCTACCTCCCGTATCAGAAGGTCTTTCTCAACTGCTTCAGAAAATGACAAGAATTGTACATGTGCCAGCTCCCTAGGATGAATGTAATCATTAAGCACTGATATACAGACAGGCAATGATAAAATATATAAAAATATAAATATGAAATATATAAAGAAATATATAAAATATATAAAGAAATATAAAAAGAATTGGCAAGAATCGGTCGGGGCAATGTTCAAAGTGAGGGAGGATGCTGGAAGCATGATTAATAGTATCTTATAGTAAAGTAATAATTTTTCTAAAAAATTTAATATTCACCATATTTTTTAGCATACCTTGTAGTATTTCAGGATTTAGAGATGAGGATAATTAATTCAAGAGCCAACCAAAGTCAGCTCACTGGAATCCAGAGGTGGCTCTTTCTTATTTCTTAAGCATACAGTTAAAACTTGCAGCTTGAAGAAGAGCTCTCTGGAGGCCCTTTCTTTTAGAAGCCATGGGCTAGGGAGGTAGCTCAGCTGACTAAGCACTTGCTTTGGCAAGCGCAGGAACTGGAGTTCAAACCCTGGTCCTACATGCTGCTCTAGCTCCTCTCCCAGGGCTCAATGAACTGGTGACCAAGTCTGGGTGTGAGGGTGCATGCCTGCAGTCCTAGTGCTAAGGAGGCTGAAAACAGGAGGATGACTATGAATCCAAGCCAGGCAGTGAGACCTGGTAGCAAATACATATATGGATAAAAGTAGTAAATAATAAAAAAGTTCTCCAATCCATATTAGAGCCCCTGACATGTCTGTTGCTCCCTAGTTGCTGTGGCACAAGGTTAAGAAAGGAGAGGTGGCATGACCCTTTACTTTGGGGAATCAGCGTGGCAGGGATTAGAGCCTTTGAGTCTCTGGGTTCAAGCAGAAAAGCCATCACAGACCCACAACCTCTGAAGTCCCTGTATCCTCGAAGCTTCAGGTCTGGAGCCAAAACCACTGGGCTGTGACACTACAGAGAAAAACCGGAAAGCAGCTGGTGTTGATAAGTGGAAGCCACTTTCCTTTACCCCCTGTAGTGTCAAACTTCACTTGGGAGAGGAATTTCCAGTCGCTTTTCAATGAATCCTCTGTAGAATAAATCCTTGTCAATGGAATCTTAAAAGAAAAAAGAACCAAGCTTCCCATGGTAGGTATCAGTCATGGGTTTCCAGTTACTCAACCTTTTTACAAGTCTTAAGGATCCTATAAACTTTGAAAGTTGTAGTAAAATATTTATAGAGCAAGTCAAAGAAAAGTATAAAACAGTAGTCTAGGTGAAATTTTGATGTGACTGAAAGTCCTTTGACCTCTGTGGCTTTTTGGTTTGGAAGGGTCTGGGGCCTAGGCCTGATCATACAGCAACACAGTTCACCCCATGGACCTGAAAGGGTGTGCCTGCCACAGTTGCTCTACAATTTCTTTTTTCTTTTGGTCCCCAGTTTTTACTTTAGAAGTTCAAGAAACGGTGAAAAATGACAGTCCAACCTCATGCTGGTGCCACAGTTGAAATCTCTTCTGAGAAGAAGAAGAAGAAATCTCATTGCCTCTTCTGAGTTTTCCTGGGAAAGGACTGTGGGGCTGCTTTCCCCTGTGCATGAGAAAATCTAGACTTGCAGTCGGTCTTGCAGGACTTTAGGGGAGATGTGAAACAGAGGCCGACTAGTAGAACCTGCCACCCGAAGTCCCAAGACACTCTTTATCCAATCACTCTTAGGGCTCTGGTGGAATTCTGTTGAGAGCGATCACACATTGCCTTTGTTCCTTCCCTTCACCAACAATACTTAGCACACTTCCCTTCTTGGCCAGGGACTAGAGGACTTTCACAGTGGGGTGCTGTTCAGTGCCATTGTAACATCACTGAATGTTGGGGACTGGCCCTATGCAGAGGGATGTGGGGTTCATAAGCATGCATGGGAAAGGCAAATGCAACTGCATAGACATTTTTGCACTATTATTCCAGGAAAAACATATGAATGTTTAGGAAGTCATAAAGGGTTTCCTAAATAATTATGGCGCATGGTAGCCAGGAGGTTCTCACTCAAAAGAAAAGAAAAGAAAGTCCAAGATCATAACTGGAAATGCGTTATGAGGTGAGAAAAGGTCAAACCCACCAGCAAAGTAATGTCTTATTAGCTGTATGCTATGACTGCTCTTGGGGTGAAACTGAGTTCATGTCCCTTTATTCAAGAAGGGGATTATAGACTAACGTGAACTCTGCAACAAATCCGTGTGGATTCATGTAACTACATATCATGGTCATCACACCAGCCAAGGTGAAACTCTAATGATTGTGGTGAGTATTTGTGTAAACCTTTCTTGAAATTTTTTTCTATCCCGGATTGTGGTACATCTTGTTCTTCTGAGATGCTTTGGGCTTTATATGTATCACTGTTGCAAACATTCTCATTTAACATGGTGATCAGTTATTTTCTGGATTTGTGTCCCATAGTTTTATAGCCTGATCCAGAGTTTAAAATATATAAAAGATTGGGTGTGTGCCTCCATGGTGGAGCATGTGCATAGCACGTGAGGTCCTGGTTTTCACTGATAGTACAGAAAAAAAAAAGAAAGAGAAGAAAAAGAAAGGAAGGGAAGAGAAGAGGGAAGAAAGCAAATGCTCACTGCACCATGGCCTTCACTGTGGGTTTTTGACTCATCTGAAAAGATGTGCTTAGTAATTTGGAGTCTCATCTTTTATACCAGAACAGTTTTGCTTATTGTCAACTGCATAACCTGAGTTCGTCAGCCCTGCTTAAAAATAGGTTTGGGTTGAATTTAAGAATCAAATACACCTTCTTTGTATAAAGATTTATAACCATTGAGAGTATTCGAAAGGAATGTGCTCTTGGCTCTGGACGCAATGCTAAAGGAGGAATTTCCAAAATATTTTGAGCTATGACTGCATCACTGTGTAGCGATACCCAGTGGAAAAATATTTTTTAAAGCAGTAGAACTATTCTTTAAAAGTTGCTCGCCTTTACAAGGGTGAGAAGTGACTTTGCCATTGTAACAGATTTCTTTCGTTTTGAGAAAATTCAGCACAAGAGGCACCTCAGGTTGTCAAAGAACAATAATTTATGTAATAAATGTCATCATCCATGTGGCTGGAACCATAGGTTGAAATGTGATGAGCTTTGTTTAGGATTTTTTTTTTTTTTTGGTGCTGGAGATTGAGCTCAGGACCTTGTGCTTGACAGGCAAGTGCTTATTCTACTGAGCTATCTCCCCAGTGTGATGTGTTCTGTTTAAATGGCATGTGGCTTTCACAGGGTGTGGCCCTTGTGTACCTCTGAATGTGGATTTCAGTTTCAGTCATTGTCTCTGGAATTATTCAGGGAAGATGTGTGTGTGTGTGTGTGTGTGTGTGTGTGTATTTGTATGTATGAATCAACACATGTATGGAAACTCCATAACTTGAGCTAACACAGAAGGTGTTCCCTCTTTACTCTAGATTGTATAAAAAAATGGGGAAAAAGTTGAATCTGATTTGGCCCATTGTTACCTAATGTGGAGTCCCAGGAGAAGTATTTAAGATCAATAGCTGGAAGTAACCCATTGATACTTGACACTGGTGTTTGGGGCCTACCAAGCAGTGCTGCATCTGTGGATGGTTTGAGAGTCCCTGTGAGGGAAGGCCAAGGTCCCATGGCCAATCATCTTGTGGTGAAAAGATACAGTGTTGGTACTGAGCTGGGGACTCTAGGGGCTAGAGCTGGATTCAGAGATGAGAAAAAGACCTGGACCCCACTGGAGGGAAGGCTGTGCTCGCTTCATCAGGCAAAGTGAGCAGACTACTAAGCAGAACACCTAAAGTTGACTTCTGGAGCTGAGACTCTGGAGGAACCACTTTTAATAAGTGTGTAAACGTTTCCCTAAGTTGTAATTGTGTCAGTCCTAAGCCTTCAGTAAAATTTTATGAAATGATCTGAGTGTTCCTAACTGGACTTAGGGGAGTTAAAGGCAGAGCTTGTGTCTATACTTGGAGTGGCTGGTGTGGGCAGAGCCAAGTGACAGTGAGCCCGCTCAAGGGGACTTGCAGAGCCTCCCAGCACCAGTTCTGAGAGTCGGCAGTGGAAAGGGCAGCAAGTGGGATCCTGTGCTGAGTGGGTGGACAGAACTCTCCACCACATTCAAGGAGGAGGAAGTGGAGAAGGAGGGTGGAGGAGGAGGGAGAGGAGGAGGAGGAGGAGGAGGAGGAGCATCAGGGAAGAGAACACTTGCTTAAATCGTAAGATTGGACTTTCAAGTCATGGCCATTTGGTTAATGAAGGGAACATGATCATTTTAGTGGTTGCAGGCAAATGAGGTCTGGGCATGTGATCATTTAAATATGAAGAGCCCCCTCCCCACTCAAGGTTTCACAGGACTTGATCCCCAGTGCAGCAGTGGCCACGGATGGGGCCTAGAGAGGCGCTGGATCACAGGGCACTGACTTCATCAGTGGATCTCTGATGCGGTCACAACTGAGTGGGCCATTAGGTGAGGCTAGGTTGGAGGAAGTAGGTCAGCAGAGCGCACCTTTCAAGGCTGTGCCTCTTCTTCAGCCCTTTCCTCCTCCTCTGGCTCCTCTCTCCTTATGTTTCTTCCTGGCATGCTCTTCCTCCATGATGTTTCTACTGTGGATCCAGCTGACCATGGACCGAATCCCCTGAAACCATGAGCCAAAGTAAACCTTTCCTTCTTTAAATTGTTGTAGGTGTCTGGTATTTTGTGCTAGCAATGAAAAGCTGATTGATCTAGGTAGCATATTGGTTCTAACCGGAATAAGTGTCCAACTTTTCAATGTGCCTGCTTTGAAGGAGACAGCATGGTCAGTATATATTTGCTGTCTTGAAAGACAAAATGAAAAATTGAAACAAATAGATTTCACATTTTATATAATTTATGTTCTCATTATGGAGAACCCTAAGTTGCTGCCTTCTCCCGCTAACTTTCCCCATTCCCTGCCGTACAGCTGTTGAGTCCCTTCACTGCTGTTTCCCCACAAGGCATGACCACCAGTGCTTGGCATTTATTCATCAAAATATCTCTTTCTTATGTTTTTGGTGTGGGCATACCTCCTCCTAAATTATATGCCACCTTAATGCCACATCTCAGACAGATCTTCTCTGTTCCAAAATGTTTCTTCTTCTCCTTCTATCCAGTCCCTTTTACATGACTCTGCCTATTCAAAGAACCTAGTATAACTTCAACTAATTGGTTCATAATTATTTTTATATATGTCAGGGATTATGTGTTTATAGCTGTGCCCATAATACCTGGAACATGGTGGGGCACATTAATCAAGAGCGTCCTTAATTAAGTAATGAATGTAAAAATGGCACAAGGGAGGAAGCCATTTCTAGATAAAAATGCCTGCAGAACAAGTATATCTGTAAGGCTCAGGGGAGAGAGCAAACTATTGAGTGCTGAGAGGGACTCCAGCAGGGTGTACACACTCCAAGATCACCCCAGCTCTTAGCTTCAGACTCAAACTACTCAGAATACAACTTGGGCTTTGGGGGGACACTGAGGAGGGCCATCCTTGTCAACAAAGCCAACCTGCTCCCCAGAGGACTGTGAAGCTCTGCAGCCTCATTGTCCTTGGGGCTCTACTCATCTAGATCTACCAGGTGGCCTCTCCGATGGGTCCTTCGGTGGCTAAAGCCAGGTTCCCTGCCCATTGTCGCTCATTGCTCCCTTTCCCCACTTGTCTTTGACCTCTGGGTTGATTCATTCGTCATTTCATCCCATCTATTCTTCCACCTATTCCTCTGGATGAAGCCAGGCATTCAGCTTTACACTGCTGAGAGGATGGGGGTGAAGGACCAACAAACTCAATCGACACCTAGGTTCAGTCATGCGGCTCCTGGCCCCTTCCCATTGCTTCCTAGAAATTGTTAGACTGTTTCATCCCTTTAAGCCAACTTAAAAAATCTCTCTCACATGATCATTAAAAGGGAGAGGGAAAATGCACCCAGGACCACACTGATATAATCACAGAAATTTCTCAGAAGTATCTCTACCTTCATTTAAAAGTGCCTAAATAATTACCATTCTTTACAGGCTTTACAAACATCACAGAGTTGACTTCTCTGAATTTCTAGGGTAGCAAGCAGGGCCAAGGGAGTTTTGGCAGAGCAGTTTCTCTCTTTATTAATCCTAGGGAAACCAATTTGCTACAAGTATTCTACAATTTTGGCAGAACCAAGTGGGAAGCGTAATTTTCTAAGGTATAGCTTCCCCACTGAGGAGGATAGTTTGCATATCACTTTATTAATTTGAATACATTACCAGCCTGAAAATCCAGTGGCCTACTTATACTGACTATTTAAAAATAAAAGACAATTTAAGCACATTTAACTTTATAAGACACTCTGTCTTAAGAAGGAATTGCAGAGTTGGGTCTGGAGTCATGCCTAGTTCCTGTGGGCCAGCTGCTCATGAAGTGCTGGGTGAAGTTCTTTCATACTGTGTGAAACGGGGTGGGTGGAGACACTTATTAATGGTGGCGTCACACTCAAAGCTTTTTTCTGACTCCTAGGAACACCAACTTCATCAAAGCACTACTCTCCCTCTAATGGCCTATTACCCTTTTTAAACTGGCTAATGATTAATGTCACTAGCTTCTAGAAGGAATGACTACTTTCCAAGAGGAAGTGGCACCTGCAGTGGGTGGGTGGTAGGGTCTCTGCACACCTCACCTACTGTCCTGGGTCTGTCTGCGCATGGAGACAATGGTATCCCCCTTCACACATGACTGTTATTCCAGTCACAGTTAAGCATCTATTTGGTTAGCAGCTGCCTTCCTAGATGGGAGGAGAACTCAAATAAAAATGTCAAGGGCACCTGACCCAAGCAATGTGGACATCACCCATGACATTCTGGTAGGACCTGGTCTAATTTCCTTTCTCTTGTGCCTGACTCTAGCAGGTAAAACTTGTAAGAAGCTTTCATTTGCATGAGTCAAACTGGTCACATGTGGACAATTACATAGGGTTCAGAACAATATATTTTATTCTCAATCTCCAAGAGTAGTAAAGAGGTCACAGAAAGAGGTAACAAGGAAAAAGACTTATCAATAGAGAAAACCTTCCAGGTTTAGGGTAATGCATTTTAGAATCTAAATTGGCCTGGAGGAGATGATAGCTGATGTATGTTCCTGCATTAACATTGTATGCATGTGGCTTTAGAGGTGTCTCAGTTTCTTGGGTGAGACCTTTAAGGTAACAAGCACGAAGTTTTGAGGCATCATAGCACCTGAAGACAGTTCTCATGGCATTTATTTTATTAAGGTATGAGGAATGAGAAGGTTGAATTTAAGTAATGAATGTCTCTGGCCTTAGAAGTCACACAGGGTAGGGTAGCCAGTGAAGGCAGATTACAATCAGGATATCTTCTTTGGATTAATAATTAGTGTTTCCAGACATCAGAATTCACTGCTTGTGTTGAGTATTTAACAATGAGTCAGTGAAACACTACAGGAAGAATTAGTATTAATTAACTATTCCATGGCATGACTTTGTATATATTTTCTTTCAATCCTCATAAAACTGTAGAGTAAGAGTCATCACCATCACACTGTACAGGTGCACTGAGCAATGTTGACAGTCAAATCCATATCCCTGGATGTGGGCAGACCAGATTCTACCTTCTTCAGTCTTTATCATTTCCTTGTACCCAGGGAGACCAGTGGACACGGTGGTCACTCACTCTTGACATCTTCAGGCTTGTCCCTGCTGGAGGCTGTGCACCTTGCTGCCACTGTCCTCCTTCACTGGCCCAGTAAGCAGGTATTGCAGGAGGCCTCCTCAGGCACAGAGCACTGGGATTTCTGGCTGCATTAACATTTCGACTCCAGATCATGCTGCTGCTGGAGCCCAGCCACCGTCAGAAATCCAGGATGAAAAGAATTTGTAAATTGCTTTTGTTCAGGGCAAAGTGGAACTTTCTTGGAACTTTAACCCTATGAATTCTTTTTCAATGGGGCGACAGCTATAGTTTTAGAAGCTGTTAAATCAAGTAACAGGGTCAGTGAAATAGCTCAACGGACTAAGCACCTGCTTAGACAAGCACAGAGTTCGATCCTCAGAACCACATGCTATGCTGGCCCTACCCCGGGTTGCGATCAGCTGGTCACTGAGCCTGGGTGTGGTGGTGCACACCTATAACTCCAGCAGTGGGGAGGCTGAAAATAGGAGGATCACTGGGCTGAGTAGTGAGACCCTTTACAAAAAAAAAAAAAAAAAATCAAGTGACAGTTATGCTAGGCACTTGAGCAGGAGGGTGGGAGTGAGGGGATAAATAATTTGGGGCTGTGCTAATTCTGGGAGTGATTCTGTTTGAATCAGCTCCCATGAGGAGAGTCATGGGTAAATACCACGTTCACATGTACACACAAGCACTGACCCTAGAAATAATGAGCACTAATGCGACAATTTAATACATATTAATCTCTTTGTTTATTATATATCTATGACAGCCTGTAAACCCCAATAACCTGGAAACTCCTAATTTTACTTCATTGGTAGAGAAATTCCAAAGAGTAAACACAGAAGCCGGGCGTGGTGGCTCACGCCTGTAATCCCAGCACTTGGGAGGCTGAGGCAGGAGGACTGGTGCGAGTTCGAGACCAGCCTGGGCTACAAAAGTGAGCGCAGGACCAGCCTCAACTGCATAGTGAGATCCTGTCTCAAAAAGACAAAAAAAAAAAAAAAAAAAAGAGTAAACACAGAAACATAGCTCTTACACGAATGGTGAGTCCCATTGTGTCCTGCGGTCCATCCCATCATCACCTGGAACATGAATCAGCTGTGCGGACACAATGTCCTCAGGAAGAGAAAACAGATGTATAGGAGGGAGCATTCACTGTACATGTTTGCCCACCTGTTGTCTGGCTGGGACAGGGTCCAGTGAAGTCAATGGAGCCACCAAGCACCAGACTTGGCAGAGTAGGAACTCAACAAACATTTGAGGGCTGGGCGCCTGCTTGATTTCTATTCTACTGTTAGCCAGAGAAGAAGTAGGAGACACTGGCACCATTTATATTTGTGGGAGACGATGATATGGATGAAATAGATACAAGACAATTAGAAAATGTGAGCAGAAGGAGAAATAAAGAGGACTGAAACAGTCATGTGTTGGGTTCATTGCCACAGACCTCCCCTCCCCCGAGGGTATTGCGCGTCTGGCTGCCTGCCCTTTTGTGGTGAGGAGGCACACCTCATAGCGCTGAGCTGCCGGACAGATAGGGACCGGGACCGAGCGGCTGGAGCTGGTGACCTAGCGCTGGTTACTTCATACTTCTGCTACTATTTCTTCCTCTATAGCAAGTTGTCTTCGTCACTTTTTACTCACTGCTGGGAAAAACAATACCTGACACTCAAAATGCAGGAAGGAAAGGTTTATTTAGCTCACAGTTTGTGGAGGTTTCAGTTCCTATTCTGCTGGTTCCAAGGCAAATGACAGCAGTTCTTAGTGGCAGCAAACAATGAATGACAGAGCAGGAGCAGCAGCTGTGGCATCCACCAAGCCTCTGTCTTCCAAATTCTGCACCGGTGCTCCACTGTGAAAATCAGGCCTTCTCCGAAGTGGCAAAGCTGTGAAGGTCAAGCTCCTCCAAAGAGCAGGACTTCTTCAAGGAAGCAGGGCAGGGCAGGGCCACACACAGTCTTCCTCAACTCTGTTTTATACAGTTTTTGTGCCAAGTCACTCTGGGGTGGCCCATCTGGCCCTAACATGGAGCCAATCACATCCCAGGGTGGGACCAAGCACATCCCAGGGCAGGCTCTCCTCATCCTGCAGGATGGGGCCCCCACAGCCCGGATGGAATCAGAGGAGCCGATCCAGCCAAGCTTCCTCAAGTTGACACAGTGTATCAACTACCACATAAAGGTAACAAGCCCTACCTTGAAGAGTTATTTTAGGAGTCATGGGTCAGGTAAATGAGGTCTTGTGTGGTGTTTGATATGAAGTGAGAGCCAATAAATGGCAGATTTTATGCCATTATGAGTCTGGGGGGATTTGACATGAATCTCATAAAATGGTCAGAAGTGGTGAGCAAAGCTAAGGGTGTGTTCTGTGCTGATGTGTAGAACTATTATGCACTCATTTTTGCAGCTGTGACATTCTCTACTGTACAAACATCCTACAGCTCATTCAGTGTCCTCAGGAGGATGAGCATCTGTTGTTTCTATTTTGTCTTTATTATTATTATTATTATTATTATTATTATTATTTTTGCTTGTATCAGGAATAAAACCTAGGACCTTGTGGAGAAAGGAAAACAGAAACAGAGAGAGAGAGAGAGACAGAGAGAGACAGAGAGAGACAGAGAGAGAATGAGGCAGAGGAGAGGAGAGGAAAGGAGGGAAGGGAAGGGAAGGGAAGGGAAGAGGGAGGTGTCTTAGTTCCTTTTTTTCTCATTTCTAGGAGACTTTCAAAGTGAAAGAAGGAAAGGTTTATTTAGCTCACAGTTTGTGGAGATTTCAGTCCATACTCAGCTGGCTCCAAGGCAGCATGGCACATGGCAGAGAGCAACCTTTCATGGTGGCAGAAAAAAGAAGAGTGCAAAAGGGCAGGAGCAGTGGCAACAACAGCAACAGAGCCTGTCTCCCTTATGTTGCATTCAGGCTGGGTGTAGCGCTCACACTCATAATCCCAGTGTAGCATGAGTTAAGCACAAACGCTAGAACTTTGCCCATGACTGCATGAGGCTTTGCGGGGACAAGTAGACACAAACCATAACAGCAGGGTTCTAATATCTCCTTCAAGCCCTTGCCTCGCTGACCTATCTTTCTTCCACTACTCCAAAAGTTCCATAGTGTATGGAGACCACACCTCTGCCGGTGAGTCTTTGGGAACATTTTCACAGGCAAATGATAGCACCTGTAGAACTGTCCTTGAATATATTTCTGTTGGTTAAAGCCACCCCTTCTCAGAAATTTGCTGTGGAAGCTCTCAGAAAGTAATACAATGCATTATTCCTAATAGATAGAAGGGCTGGGGAGATAGCTCGGCAGCTTTGTCTTCTTTTGACAGCAGTCATATTGGAGTAAAGGCTCATCTATAAACTCCTCATAGATAATTATATCTGCAGTGATCTGCTTCTAAGGAACACTTCATTTTCAGGTTCTGGGGTGGAGATGGATCTGAAAGAACATTATTCTACTTGGCATATATGGCCCTGAGCATCAGCACATCTGTACATGGTGTCTCTGAGCCACCTTTCCGTGGGACTGCCCTTTCAAGCAGGTCATGAGACCAAAGGGGCTGTACTTCTTCATCGAGTTAAGCGCAATTGCTTTTCTTGTTAGTTGTGCCAAATTATATTCCTGCATGCAGTGTTCAGGACTTCCTTTTCCTCTATAGCTTTGCCTTGAGGGGGTGTTGTCAGATTTTTTTGAAAAGGGTCATTCTAGTGTTTGCAGATTGGTACATCTGAGTGATGCAACCTGCATTTCCCTGATTAATGCATAGTTGGTTTTCTCTTTTATAAAATATTCATATATCTTTGCTTATTTACTTATCTTTTCCTTAACTTTCTAGATAATTTTTTTGTAAGTTACAAATGTTATAAACATTATCTCTTTGTTGTGGCTTTCTTTTTTTTTAGAATTATTTTATTTTATTTTTTTCCTGTTTCAGAACTTTTGTTTGTTTGTTTATTTGTTTTTATGGCCGGCTCAGCCTGCCCTGAGGGCAGGGCTGGCGCAGCATGTGGTGCCGGGGATCAAACCGCAGTCCCTGCAGCCTCCTAAGCCTTCCTAAGCAGGCACTTTAGACCACTGAGTCATCCTGTCGGGCCCCTGTTGTGGCTTTCTTAGGAAGCTCTTTGTAAGGCTTTTTATGAAAAGCAGTTCTTAGAATAGTCAAGTTTGTCAGCCCTTTTTTTTTTTTAAGGTTGAGAAGTTTTTTATGTTAACAAATCTTCTGTTCTACTTTGAATCCATGAAGATGTTTTTCTATAATTTCTCCTAAAGTTTAAAGGTTTATCGTTCACGTTTAAATCTCTCTCTCTCTCTCTCTCTGTCTCGTACTTTAGGGAAAGGTCTACAGGGTGCTCGGGGTCTCACTACTAGATAGGACTCATAGTGATACACCTGTTTACAGCCTCCCAGGAGCTGGGATTACAGGCTAACACCACCACGCTCAGCGTGCTCTGGGGTGGTACTGGCGCGGCAGGTCCAGGTATCGAACCTCTGCCCTTCTGGCTGCTTGCAGGTGCTTTAATTTGCTGAGCTACTTGGCTGGCCCCACTCTTAAATCTCTACATCACCAGGCACTGACTTTTTTTTTTTAATGGTCTTTCATTAGTACATGCTCGTGATCGATGATAACTATAATCATCCAGGGGAATTGATCTATAGACATACTGCATCTTAAAAACTTTTTTTCTCCTTCCCACCTTTATACCTCCCCTCATCCAAGGGCCTTTTCTCACCCCCCCCAATCTATCTCTCTGTTTGCAAGTGAAGTTTAAGTACAATGCAATAAAATTTCTGATTTTTTTTTCTATACAGAGAATCAATTCTCCCATCCTCACTCTGCAGATCCACAAAATCACCTCTCATTTTAACAAATATACTAGCTTGTTTTCTCTACCCGTGTGTCCTCTCACTGGTCATTTGAATTGTTTTCAATTTTTTGCTATTAAAACTGATGATATGATTACCACCTT
>PVJA010006558.1:0-72642 GCA_004027025.1 Myocastor coypus | reverse complement strand
GTCTTATATAAGACAAGCATTGCATACATAGGCCATATAACTTTGATAGATTATCATTATCAACATTGCTAATCAGAGGTACAGATTTACATTTCTAATAAATGCTAAAACCAAGCTTCACAAAAGTGCAGCAGGCTGCATTCTTCTTACACCAGAAAGAATATAAATCGACTGAATGTCAAGATTCCTCAGAGGCCAGGTATCTGAAAGTTAAAAGAAGTAAGAAAGACAAGAAATGAGATGGTGAGTTTCCAGGTCAGTGAGAGCTGCATTTCCTGCCTCTGCTTGGTACGGAGATTTCCGGTGCTGTTTCTAGTCTCCCTGTCTCAGAGGGTCTTAAGGTGAGAGCTGGGGCCTTTTCCTTGCAGTGCCCACATAGCGCGTGCTCAGTGAGTGGGTGTAGAACGAATTTTAGATCTCAGTTTCATCTCTTTGGTGTGATTACATTGGACTAATCAAATTTAGAAGAACCATCTAGCTCTAAGTTATTTAACTGGACCAGAGATCTTTTCCCAGTTCCTTAGGAGATTGAAAAGTAGAGAAGTTCATCAATTTCACGTACTTTTTCCCTCTTCAAAGAGTAGTTCTTGTGCCTCTTTTCAATCCCTCCTTATTAGTGAAACCAACAGCTCATTTTATTAATTCAGTAACAGAAGCTATTTGTTAACTAGTTGTTAGCCAGAATAAATGTGCTCCTCCCTCTGTTGCTCTCTGGGGCATGGTTTGAATTATGCATTTCCAGGCTCTTTGTTTATCTGCTCGTTCTGTGTAATCAATGAAAAGCACTTTGCAATGAGACCAGGCTAAGAACCTAGAATCAAGGTACAAACCAAATGCAGGGCGCTGTCTCTGTGACCCAGGTTTGTCTGAGTTACTCTTGTGGCAGAGGGGCTTCTTTGAGCTAATTCTTGTCTTAGAAACAGAATTTGTGAGGTGAATTGAAGGCCAGTGGACAGGAGCACCAGCAGAGCAGGAGTTGTGTAGGGACACAGAAGGGTAATGAAATTGGAATCCTCAGAGCCAAGGAGAGCGATTTCTTTTTCCTCTCTCTCCTCCCTCTTCTCCTCCTTCCTTTCTTTGATCCCTCCTTCCCTCCACACTTCTCTTTCTTTCTTTCTTTCTTTCTTTCTTTCTTTTTTTCTTTCTTTCTCTCTTTCTTTCTTTCTTTTTCTTTCTTTCCTTCTTTCCTTAAAAATAGAAACCTGAGGAAAAAATGATCCTCAGTGCCTCAAAATCTCAAACTCTGAGGACAATCACAGCTCAGTGAGGCAGCCCTGAATTGGTCAGGCAGGCATAGTTAGCTTTAACATGAACGTCACATTTATTTGCCTATTCAGCTAGGGTTCATCTGGCCCTGACTATGCTGCCTGAAAATGGTCTCCATTCATAGCTCCATTGCAACCATATGAGAAAGTCCACACGGTGGTGCATTAGATATCCTAAGAGTCCTTCGATACCCATAAACATTTGGTGCCTCCTGCTGAGACCCATGAACCCCAAGAAAGAAAACTGATTGTTTAAGGTAAAGCCATTCATGATTTATAAAGCCCTGATTCTATTTTAGAGACTTTGCTAACTACAGAAGTGTTTGCTTTGCGTAGCTGAGGATAAAGAAAGAGCAGAGACAGGGCTGGCCTAAGAGGGGAGGAGCCTAAAAGGAGAATGGTAGAAGCCCAAGGTGTGGAGCAGAGTGGGCCAGGAACCCTGGAAGCCATTCTGCACTTCCCTAAGCCTCTGAGCCACATGGTTGCTGGAAAGTAGGGGCTAGGATGCACGTGGGAGTGGATGAGACTACAGGGAGTCCCCAGCTCGCTCCTCAGCTTACTGAAGAGTATACCAGTACCAATGTATTGGTGCACACTAATAAGCGCTGGTCTGGAGCCTGAGTGAACCTAAACAGGACTTTTAAAAATCAACAAGAATTTCAGAAACAGGTCAGTATGGATGCTGGTGACCAAGAAAGTCTTCCCAGTGTCCGTGAATCTCAGCTGGAATTTGAAGAAAGGATAGAATAAATAACTATGATGTGAAGAATTTATGTTTGATAACATGTTGGAAAAGACACAAACACATTCTGAGAGCAGAAAAAGATCTGAGTGCAGCCGCTTTCCTTAGACAGCTGCATGGGCAGCACAACAGCATCACACTGCACATCCTTGGTACAGTCCCCTTCGTCTCTGTGACCTCCTTGTGCACTTGTACCTTTTTCTGTGATGGATCCAATATAAATATAAATTCAAGCATATATATGACATTCAAATGGTATCAACATGCAATGGCCAGGGCTGGCCATATTCACAGTACTGATGGTAGACTGTGGCGAGGATGAAGCCTTGGTTTAAGGATCCTTGGATCTATCCAGAAAGCTTTTCCACAGACTCCTCCTTGGTCAGCAGTAGTCACACACGCATGTGTGTGTGTACATGCTAGTTCTATAAATTAATGGATTCACTGTGCTATCTACATATGCACATTATACATTTTGATCATATCTCTCCCTCTATTATGCACTTACATGTTCTTCCTGCCATTCTCTTCCCCCCTTATCTGAGCATACCCTTTCTTCTACTTTCATAACATTCTTTTTGTTTGCTTTTCTAGATCCCACATAGTCAGGAAAACATGCAATACTTGTCTCTCCAAGTGTGGTTCTTTTCACTGATGTAATGACCTCCCAGTTCTGTTTTACTGCAGGCGACATGATTATTTTCTTCTTTGTGGCTCAACAATACATATATTTCTTTCTTCAAAGAGCCTATCCACACAGAAGAATTCAGAGTTCTTCAACTTTCAGATGCTGCGAGTCAGCACATCATCATACAAATTTTGAAAACACCCTGGGCAACCCATAACAGAAGTCAAAGACAAGATGAGGCTGAGCTGTTCTAGAGGCTTCTTGTCTCATCTTTAGGCACCCTAGTCTCTGCCAGGTTTGTTACTGGCTGTGAGAACCCACCACGTTCCTTAAATGGAGAAGTGCATATTCAGCTCTTGACATTCACGCATCATACTGTAGTCCTGAGCTTTGTTCTGCCTTTCACGAACATCAGCATGTGGAAGGGTATAGCCACCAAAGTAGTAACTGAGAACATGTGAGCTAGGAGTTG
The DNA here is from genome assembly GCA_004027025.1 of Myocastor coypus. Lineage (NCBI taxonomy): Eukaryota > Metazoa > Chordata > Mammalia > Rodentia > Myocastoridae > Myocastor > Myocastor coypus. The sequence goes on along the minus strand of PVJA010006558.1, from coordinate 69,535 downwards.
AAGCTGCCCAGAAAGAGAAAAAATATTTTACACCTGTTACATTTTTTCCTAAATATTGGCCTGGAATTTAATTTTTTTTTTCTCAATTTTATTCATTGGATTTTGTTTCATTTTGAGTTTCATATTTGCCTAAATGAGAAAGCCCAAGTATCTAGCCTCACCACTGTTTTTCTGTTTTTTTTCTCCCCTTTCTTCTATGTCAAGGCTAGTTTCATCTGAGGGAACACACCCAGTCATGCTGCACATACCTCCGTGGTGAGACTAGGCAGGGGTGGAAACCCAAGTGCAGCTCTGGTACGTCTCCTCTAGCGGCCAAGGCTTTTCTGTGGTGCACTGCCAGTGTATCACTCAGGGAGCTAAGGAGCAAGTGGTGTCAACATCAGCAACTCTAGAAAACAGTGAGCATGGGGGCAGGACATGAGATAGGGTCCATCTGCCCCCACCATCACACTGTGTTCCTCTGACTCATGATTCTTGATGTGTCACTTGCTTATGAGAGTCATATGATACAACTCTCCCTGAGGACTCTGGCCACAATCCCTGGACTGTGGTTTGTTATAATGGGTTCTTTGAGATGAGAAAAGATACATAACTCTTTCAGTGTGACCTAACTGATGCAAGTCAGTTATCATTTGAATGGCTGACTTATATTGTATTTTATTTTTATCTTCATTTTTTTCATAGGTAATCTCACTGCCATCTTGCTCTTATGAAGACTCCTCTAACTTCTGGATACAGTTGATTACGTCTTCCACTTGGTCCTCTTCTTTCTTTCATTATCCAAAGGACAATGCTTTGCCACTTTTGTTCTGAGCCCAGTTCTTTGTCTGTCCTTGAACTCCCTCCAACCCACTTCAGGAGCTATGATTACTGACTCTGCTTTTTTCCATTTTGTTGTGGAGCTTTGTCTTCCATTGCATATGGGCTTAACAATGTAGACCAAAAACTAGTCTTTGTTAACTTCATGCATCCTAAGCTGAAAATTATGAACATTCAGTAGTGCTACTATTATTACTTTCACTTTAAAAAACCTCTTGATCAGCTTTCCCATCCTCATCTCATAGTTTTCACAAAATTCCTCTGTACTGCCCTACACCATCAGTGACTATTGCCTTGTATTCTTATCCTCCTTTACAAGGTTTGTTATTAGTCATCAATAACAGCTAATTCCTCTAAACCCAGTAATTAAGCCTCACGCCTCATGATCACCGCGCAGTAGGAATTGTTTGAGCCAGTCCCTGTGTCCGCTGGACGCACCTTCCCCATCCGCTTCCACAGCACCATGCTCTCCCAGTGCTCTTCCTGCTGCCTGCTGTGTCATCTGTCCGTACCTCTCAGTCACCACTTTGTTATCCCTTTTTCCCTTGCTCACACCTTCTGCAGGACCCTTTCTGTCCCGAAGAACTGCTGCGAACTCCTTGCCTTCTCTCAGGCTCTATTTTTTTTTCTTCCAGTCTGTTCCATCCTGGGTGACATTTTTAATACACTTTATTTCTCAGGCAGTTTTAGGTTTATAGGAAAGTGACACCAAGGTATAGGGAGTTCCCACGATTTGCTATTGAAATCAGGTCAAGAAAATCCTTATTATTCCTTAGTCTTACTCCCACCTACCATATTTGCATAGACCTGTCCCCATTAAACTTCATCCTCATTCCTTGGATCTTGAACCCCCTTGAGCCACCAGATTCTCACTTGAACCCTCCTTCACTGTGGCCACAACACATTTACAAATGTCTTTTCATCTTTTTACAGTGGTTCCTTCTCATCTCTCCCAAATGCTTAAAGTACCTGCAAATCAACACCCAAGCAGCACCTTGCCTTTGGCTTCCTTGGGGAAAGCGGCCTTTGTTCTTCCTTCCCAGCATAGCTTCACCCACTTAAAGGTGCTATGATGTATGGCTCTCCGCCATGAGAACACCAGTTCCATGAGAGCTGGAGCTCTTTTACTCGCTTTCTTTTTTCTGTCACCTGACTGAACAAGTATTTGTCAAAGCAAAAACAAGAGAAGAGAGGAAGAAGGGATGATGCACCAAGCCAACGTCATGGGGAGGATGGCGGAAGCTAGGGTTAAAACAGTCAGCATCTGAAATAACACACTAGCTCAGCTGCGAGCTCAACCTTGAGTAGAAGTCGGCTGTAGACCAGATATTTTGTGCTGAGAATCCTTTAGGAACACATAACAATATTCTGGGAAACGCCAATGAAGTCCATCTTGGAAGCTGTCTTCCAATCAAGGAGCTAATGGCAACGTGAGAAAGAGGACTCTGGCTCTTGCTATCTCTTAGGCAGATTTTTCTCATTGTCCTCGTTGATGAAATTAATAGACACCAAGGTAGTACCAGATGGCCTGGGCATGTGGCTATCTGTAGTCTAATATCACCCAAATTAGGATAGTTATTTGTATAAAGTAGCTCTGCTGGCCTACCACAGCTGTGAGTCAAACTTATCTTCACCTTACCTCTTTTTAAAAGGCCCCTGATTATTTCTAATGAGCTGGAATCCAACCACCATTCTTGCCATAGCTGATGTGTGAAAATCAATTGATGTGAAGGCACTCAGGTGGAAAGGATCTGAAGGCTCTTGTAAGAAAGGCAGTGGGAGTCGACCATGTGTCTGTGTTCACTTCCTTCCCTGGGTCCTGAAATCCAGATCTGTGTGACCAGTGAGCCCTCTCTCCAGTTGTGACAAACCACTACTATGACCCATTCAGCCCAGCCCATTGTTGCTTTCAGACCCTAGTGGATTTATGTGCTTCCACTTTTGAGATAAATGGCTCTTCCTGTGCTTCGTGGCAGCCAGCAGTGCCATTTTATTAGTTGTCTAGAAAGTGAAGTCTCAAGGGCATTGCCAGTGCCACAGATGAGGCCACAACTGATGGAACTAATATTGCATGGGAAATGGTATACAGCAAACCTATCATGTGCTCAACCTCATGGTCGGTGACTTAATTACACAGAAAGAGTCAGGCACAGTGGCTCAGGATATTAACTGTGGCTGAAAATCCTATCCTTACCTCCCCCCCAAAAATAATTGGGAGCAGCAAGGAGGTGATGATGTTCCATCTTGTCAACTATCAGAGCCCTAGAATTTGACATGTTCTCATTTCCATGGCATTTGTAAATTCATACTCACCTTCGCGTTAGTTATTTAAAAATCTGAAAACCCTTAGAATCTTGGCACCCATCAATGAGGTAAAGAAATTGCACTGGTCGAGTCAGTGAAAAGGGTCAGTAGTGAGGAGAAGAAAGATGTCCCACACTCAGCAGCATGGCGTACACAGCACACGTGGTGGATCCCAGTTGAAGAGCCTCTCTGCCGAGCTGAGCTGGACCTCTAGGGAAACCGGTAATTTGTGCCCCTCCAGAAAACTACATCTCCAGGATCCCAAATAAATACTGAGAATTACTCTCAAGTAGAATTTGAAAATATACCTAATAAAATCAGATCCTCTGTTTATCTACAAATAAAACAAATGATGAAATACATTTTTTTCAGAGAATCTCAAGAGTTCAAATAAATCTCCTTTAGAATGTGCTCCTTATATAATTTCTTGCTTTTGAAAGGATTGATTGAAGTAAAAAATATGTCCCAAATTAGAGTTAACATGTAGTATCATTAGAAGGCAATAAAGAAGGAGCTCCTTCGCATTTTTGATACATGTCCTGTACATCACCTAGAACTAAGCGAGCAGAAATTATAGCAGACTCTTCAGCGAGACAAGTGTCCATATTTTTGGATGGGGATAAAGCTGCGCGAAGGAGAGCCTGTGCACACTTTCCATTACGCACCAATGTGGAGTTTGGATCACATCTCTTGCTTTTCAGAGTTTTACAAGTGTTTTTCATTCATATGAACTCTAGACTGCATTAAAGTGCTCTCATATGTGTGTGTGTGTGTGTGTGTGTGTGTGTGACTGAGGGAGTTCTTGCTTCCTTTATTTTCCTTAGATTACAGATTTAAATGCACTAAAAGTTTCTGTTTCCGAATATTTGTGTGATTTGTTATTATTGTATTTATCACCCTATTCTAAACATGAATAATCTTTGGAGACATTAGAATAAATCTGAAATTAATCCCAAAAAGGTGCGCATGAAAATGAAAATTAATAGATTTCTCTCGCTTATTTTGTAAAAGGTGGAAAGAATCCTAGGGGAAGGACAGTTTGGTCACTTTGCAGTAGAAGAATTGTGTCCCAGAAGGTTTATTATGGCCAACCTTAAAGAATTTCCTAAATTCCCTGTTGAAATCTCTTCTTGCTTTTCCATATCCTCTTTGATTATATTAACATTAATTTGCTTAAGTTTGTCAGTTTTAGTGGCAAGACTCCAGGCAGCCTAGTCCACTTGAGTTTGTAAATAGAATAACAACAATTTGCTATAAATAACAATACCTACTATTTGGTGTAATCTATGTGGTAAGAATTTCATTAGTCTTGTTTCTATGCACTATTTTAATAATTGTCACCACTGTATGACTTTTTTTGTGGAACTGGGGATTGAACCCAGGACTTTGCACTTGCCAGGCAGGCACTTGTGCCCCTGAGCTATCACTCCAGCCCCATCACCACTATATGAATGAAACATTTTTTGTATGAAGAAAGTAGGTTCATAAAATGTAAGCAACATTCCAAAGTGACAAAATTATTGACATAGAGACATGGATCTGTGTTAAGAAGTGGAAAATGATTAGAGAAATTAAAATTCTGTTTAAGTAAAAATCTTTTTGACTTTTTATTAAGACTTCTGGATTTTGGTATCTAAGATGAGCTATTGATAAATTTTAGTATGAACTTTTTGTTACTTTTACATATTGTATTAACAGGAAGCTTTCTTATTGGACATCAGACATTTTTCCTTGGCAAGTTATTTCTCAATGTGTCCCCATCCAAATGTTCCCTGGATAACACTGGTTGGAATTGAGCATAATGCCAAAGCCAAAAGCATTTTGTGGAAGCTGCACTTGGAATTTGAGTTTGGGTTTCTTCTGGTCTAGCCATGTGCTGTGTTGTCCTCTTTTTTTATACTGGTCAGCAGCCCTAGGCTGCAACCTGGCCACCAGTGCAGTCACTATGGGCCAGGAGCCAGCCAGTGCTCTGCCTGGTGTGGCACTGCTATGCTGTGTGATTCCGCAGGGTAGGCACCTTCTTTGCTTGTTTCACGTATATTATTTTGAATTTATGCTGAGCTTATTAAGTGGTAATCCCATTGTCAGTTGAAGAGTATATGAAATAGATGGTTGAACAGAGCCTGACTCTTGACTACAGTATTTAAATTGGTTTGCCCGAGGCTATAGATGCATAGTTCAGTAGAGTAATTGTCTAGTATATGTGAGGCCCTGGGTTCAATTCTTCAACACAGCATAAAAAATAAATAAATTGTAAAATTAACAAGCTTCACTGTGGCCAAGAACTGCGCACCCATCACCACTACAGTATTAGAATATGCTCATCACCATAGAAAGGGAGCCTCCCACCCATTGGCAGTCACTTCCTCTTTGATCCAGGTGTTAGATGACTATTATTCTAATTCTTGTCTGTAAGGATCTGCATATTCTAGGCATTTTGCATATATGTAATTATTCAATATATGGCCTATGTCCCTGGCTTTATTCACCCAGCATGAAGTTTACGAGGTTTAACTATGTTGTATTATGTAGATTTCATTTTACTACCGTACTATTTTCATTTATCCATTCAGTAGTTGGTGGAGTTTGCTTTATTCACTTTGTGGCTATTTTGAACAATATGTGATGGCAAGTCACTTTTAAGCTTTTATATGTTTTCAAGTTTTGGGGGCATATATGCTAGGAATGGGCTATAGGTAAATGCTTCAGTTTTCAGAATGCTTCCATTTTTGCATATACTTACTAATTTGTATTATCTCTGTTGTTTATTATAACCTTTGTGAGTGTAATGTAATGTGCCACAGTGGGGTTTCTTTCTTTTTTTCTTTTTTTTTTTTTTTCATTTCCTTAATGGTAATTAATATTGATATCTTTGGAAAGCTCTTTTCAAATCGTTGGACTATTTTCAAAGCAATTTTTATTGCTGTGTAATGAGAATGTTTATATATTTGGAATATAAAACTGCTTGTCATAGACACAATTTGCATTTTTTTTCTCTTATTGCATGGTTCCTCTTTTATTTTAAGGTGTCCTTAAAGTCCAAATGTTTTAAATTTTGATGAAAGTCATGTTACTTACTTTTTTCTTTGTTCACTTCGTGTTGTATCTAGAGACATGACAGTTTGTTTCCATGTTTTCTTCTACAAATGTCACAGTTTCGCTCTTCCATTTATGCCTATGACTTATATTGAGTTAATTTTTGTGTTCATGTAAGGAAAGGATCCAAATTCACTTTTTTTTTTCATGTGGCTATCTAGTTATTCCAGTACCATGTGTTGAAAATAGTCTTTGTTCCCAGTGGGTTGTCTTAGCAGTGTTTTCATAAATTATGAGGGTTGTCCCTCTGGTTAATAATCAGCTGCAGATAGCATAAGACCAGGAATGTTTTCAAAAGCACTTCGTTCCTTAATTTTCAATAATTCTCTTGTTTGTCTCTTTCTATGTTAGCCCAGGGGAGTATACACAAGCTCTAGGCTGGGAACACCCTGTGTTTCCTTTTGATGTTATTAATGCCTTGGAATTAAAAGGTACATTTAGAGACCAAGACTCACCTGAGTGGCTATGGGTGATTTCCTTATAGTTCCCTACCCCCCTCTGACACTTTGAATCAGGCCTATTTGGGCTCCCCATGTGGTAAACCTCTCGTGTCCCTCCCTTTCTCTAGCCTCCCTGCTACCCAAGCCTTAATATTTCAGGCTTTCCAGATCTCTTTTATGTAATGCCTTCTCTAGGGAGTTCATGTGTTTTATATTTTTTAAACGTTTTTATCATTTTTAATAAGAAATAACAATAAGATAGTTGGAAAACAAGTTAGTAGTACATTCTGTACATTCTCAATAATTGACGCATTACATAGTGTTGTCTTCATAATAGTTATACAGAGCGTGGGGTGTAGACATGAAGAATTTTCTGATCGATTTTGGTAAGGAAAGAGAAAAGAAAAGAAAAGAAAAAGAAAAAGAGAAAAAAATCTTCTCTTTGAGCTGAAAGGAAGTAGTTGTATACAGAGTTCAATGTTCCTTATTTGTGTTGGGTTACCAGTGAAACTGACAATGTTGGAGGTTTTTGATTTAAGCCTACCCACAATCAACACCCACCCCCCATTTTTTGTTGTTGCAGTTACACCTCTAAAAGACCAGAATGACAGGCATCCCAAATATGAAAAATGTTTTAAAGGTTCTTAGGACCAATATCTGATTCCTGTTGTGTACATAAGTGCATGGTGTTGTTTCTGCTATGCTTCCTCTCTTTTTTGCTTCCAGTCACTACGTTGTTTAGTCCTTAAGTCTTTGATTGCCATTCAGCTGTGTTATGCTCTTCCATTTTTATTTCTTCTTTAGAGTTCTTACATTAGGGAGATTATATGATATTTACAAATGTAGTTATGGTTTATTCACTTATCAGTATATGTTCAATGTACGTCCATTTATATATGAAGTCTTCCAGTTTACCATTCTTTATAGCTGAGTAGTATTCCATTATGAAAATACCACATCTTTTTCAACCATACTTCAGATGATGGGCATTTTGGTTGTTTCCAAGATTTGGCTACTACAAATTAGACTGCTATAAACATAGATGCGCAGATATCGCTATGGTATGATGTCTTCAGTTCTTCTGGGAAAATTCGGAGTGGGAGGACAGCTGGATTGAATGGTATTTCTCGCTCTAGTTTTTAAGGAGTCTCCAGACTGCTTTCTATAATGGTTGTACATGTCTGCATTCCCACTACCAGTGGAGAAGGGTTTATTTTTCCCCACAGCCTCACCAGCATTTGTTGTTGGTTGATTTCTTTATGATAGTAATTCCTTCTGGAGTGAGATCGTATCTAACTGTTATTTTAATTTGCATTTCACGGATGGCTAGTGATGTGGAGCATTTTTTCATGTACTTACAGGCTTGTTGAACTTCTTTCTCTGAGAATTTTGTGTTCATCTCAGATACCCATTTCTGGATTGGATCTTTGAATTTTGGGACCCTAATGGTTTTTATTTCTTTGTACATTCTAGATAGAAGACCTTTGTCTGAATATTTATTAGTTAAAATATTTTCGAAATTTGTGGGTTCTCTTTTCACTCTTTTGGTAATTTCTTTTGATGTGCAAAAACTTCTTAGCCATAGGAGGTCCCATTTGTTGATGCTTTCAAGCGTTACACGTGCATTTTTATTTCTGTCCATGAACTTTTTGCCTACTCTGATGTCTTCAAGATTTCTTCCCACTTTTTCTTCCAGGAGATTTAATGTTTCTCTTTTAATGTTTAGATCTTTAACCCATTTTGACTTTAGTGCATGGTGATAGACTAGGGTCAAGTTTTACTTCGCGACATGTAGAGACCCAGTTTTTCCAGCACTATTTGTTAAAGAGGCTATCTTTCTTCCAGTAAGCATGTTTGGCCCCTTTGTCAAAAATAAGGTGTCTGAGTGTGTTTGTATTTGCTTCTGCATCCTCTAGTCTATTCCATTGATCTTTAGGTCTATTCTTTTGCCAATATCATGCTGATTTTATTACTGTACCTTTGTAGTATAACTTTAGGTCAGGAATTGTAATGCCTCCTGCCTTACCTTTGTTGACCAGAACTGCCTTTGCAATTCTGGGTCTTTTTTGGTTCAAACACATTTTAGGAATGATTTCTCCAGGTCTCTGAGGTACATTGATGGTATTTAGATAGGAATTGTGTCAAATCTGTATAACAATTGAGAGAGGATGGCCATCTTCACAATGTTGGTTCTTCCTATCCAGGAGCAGGGAATATTTTTCCATTTTCTCAAATCCTATAGGATCTCTTTTTTCAGAATACTGTAGTTTTCATTGAAAAGGTCCTTTACTTCCTTAGTTAGGTTACTCCCTAAATATTTCATTTTCTTCAATGCTATCATAAAAGATACTGTTTCTCTACTTTCTCTCTCAGTGTGTTTGGAATCTACGTAGAGGAATGCTACTGACTTTTGTGTGTTGACTTTATAACCTGCTATACTACTGAATTTGTGTATTAGTTCTAGTAGCTTCTTGGTGGAGTTTTTTCTGTCTTTCAAGTAGATTATCATGTCATCTGCAAATAGTGATAGTTTTACTTCTTCTTTACCTATTCTTATTCCTTTTATTTCTCTTTCTTGTCTAATGACTGTAGCTAATGATTCCAGAACTATATTGAATAGGAGTGGTAATAGAGGAATCCTTGTCTTATACCAGATTTGAGAGTAAAAGACTTCAGTTTCTCCCCATTTAGAATTATGCTAGCTGTTGGATTGTGATAGATGACTTTTATCAGGTTGAAGTAGATGTCCTGTATTCCAATTTTCTGTAGGACTTTGAACATGAATGAGTGTTGGACTTTGTCAAAGGCCTTTTCTGCATCAATTGAGAGGATCATGTGATTTTTGGTCTTGGTTCTGTTGATATACTGTATTGCATTTATAGATTTGTGTCCCTGGGATGAATCATACCTGGTCGTGACGTATAATCTTCTTGATGATTTGTTTTATTCTAATGGCTAGGATTTTATTGAGGATTTTTGCATCTATGTTCATCAGAGAAATTGACCTGCAGTTTTCTTTTTTAGTTGTGTCTCTCTCTGGTTTTGATATTAGTGTAATACTTGCCTCTAGGAATGATTTTGGAAGGATTGCTTCCTTTTTCAATTTCATTGAAGAGTTTGAGGAATGTTGGGAGTAAGTCTTCTTTAAATTTCTTGTAGAATTTAGTAGTGAATCCGTCAGGACCTGAAACTTTCTTTGTTGGTAGGCTTTTTATTACATTTCGTATTTCATCGGCTGTTATTGGGTTATAGAGAGTTGTTATATCTTCTTGATTGAGTTTGGGTAATGTGTACTTTTCTAGGAATCTATCCATTTCATCTGTGTCTTCAATTCTGTGAGAGTAAAGTTTCTCAAAGTAGTTTTTTATGATACTCTGAATCCCTGCTGTGTCTGCAGTAATTTCACGTTTTTCATTCCTTAATGCTTGAATTTGAGTCTTTTATTTCCTGTTTTTGATGAGGTTAGCTAGGGGCTTATAAATTTTATTTAATCTTTTAAAGAACCAGCTTTTTGATTCATTAATTCTTTGTATTTTTAAATAATTTTAATTTTTATTACTTTTAATAAGAGATAACAATATGAGAGTTTCAAAACCTGTTAGTAGCACATTCACAATAGTAGAGACACAATAGTAGAGACACAACAGGCATATTGTTGTTCTTACAAATGTTATACAGAGCACAGGGTGCAGAAGTGACAAATTTTCTAATTGATACTGGTTCCAAAGTGGAAAAAAAATGAAGAGGAGAAAAGTTATCTTCTCATTGAAGTAGGAGGAAGTAGTTGTACACATAGCCCAATGTTTCATAATTTCAGTGGGTTACCGATGAAATTGGCAATGTTGAAAGCTGTTGATTTAAGCCTTTTATAGCTCATCGTACTAATCTAGCGTGGCATTTTATGCCTCGTAGTTAAGCTTTTTCTGCCTAGTGATCAAGCGTACACCAAAGCAAGAGCTGTCTAACAAAACTTTCATCACTTGTACTTTCCAGGGTCAAATCTCCTCAGGATTAACTTTGGAATCATGTGCAGTGCTATGTAGAATTGTTGTCAGGGTCAGTCACTGGGACGAGTCACAGTCAATGCTTGACCAGTTTGCTCTTTGTGAAAGCCTGAGAGTGTGTTGTTTTCCTTTACTCAATTGAATTAATTTTTGCTCTAATCTTTGCAATTTCATCCCATCTTGGGGCTTTGGATTTCATTTGCTCTTCTACTTCTAGTTGAATAAGGTGCTCCAGGAGAGTATTTATTTGTTCCCATTCTGTTTTCTTAATGTGTGAGTTCAGAGCCATAAATTCCCCTCTAAGAATTGCTTTCATTGCATCCCATAAATTCCAGTAGTTTGTGTTTGAATTTTCATTAATTTAAAGATGTTGTTTAATTTCATCTGTAACCCACTGGTTGTTGAGAAGAATGTTGTGTAATTTCCACGTATTTCTGGAGTTCTTGTGCTTTCTGTTGTCATTTATTTCTAATTTCATTGCACTGTGGTTAAATAATATGCATGGGATAATTTCTGTTTTTTTGCATATACTTAAGCCTGACCTATGCACTAATATGTGTTCTATTTTAGAAAATGTCCCATGTGCCCCTGAAAAAAATATGTCTTCTGAAGTGGTTGGGTGGAACACTGTGTATGTCCACTAATTCCAGTTGTTCCAAGTTCTGGCTCAGCTCTTATACATCTTTGCTAATTTTTTGTCTGCTTGACCTATCTTTTTCGGATAAGGGATGTTGAGTTCTCCTGCCAAGACTGTGGTATTGGATATTAGATTTTTCATGTCCATTAAGGTATGCCTTATATAACTTGCTGATCATGTGTTGAATGTATAAGTATTTATGAGTGTTACTTCTTCATCTTCAGTTTTTCCCCTAACCAATATGTACTGGTCTTCTTTATTTTGTTTGATCAATCTTGGTTTGAAGTTTAAATTTTCTGCAAGCAGGATTGCTACCCCTGATTTTTTTTTTTTTTTTTGAGGTGCTGGAGCATATAGTATTGTTTTCCACCCTTTAACGTTTAGCCTATGGCAGTGGTTCTCAACCGTTCTAATGCTGTGACCCTGCAGTACAGTTTCTCATGTTGTGGTGGACCCAAACAAAAAATAATTTTGGTGGCTACTTCAAAACTGTAATTTTGCTACAGTTATGATTCAGAATGTAAATACCTGAGATGCATTATGTATTCTCATTACTACAAATCAAACATAATTTAAACATAGTGATTAATCACAAAAACAATATTTAATTATATGTTGAGAAATATTTATTTCTAATTCCAATAAATAACATTACCCCATGGCATAGCATAGGTTTAAATATGTATTTTTTAGGCGACTGCTGTGTTTTGGTCGTTTGGCCTCCGCTGGTGTCGCCACCCACAGGTTGAGAAACACTGACCTAGTAGCTTCTTTGTGAGTTAAATGTGTTTCTTATTGTTGGATTTTGCTTCCTTATCCACTCTGCCAGTCTATTTCTTTTAATTGGAGAATTGAGTCCATTTACATTGATGGTTATAATTGAAATGTATTGACTTACGATTGACATGACTTTTACTTTCTACTGTTTACCCCTATTTCTCCTGTATTTAGTTGAGAAACCTATTTGGTGGGATCTTTCTGTTTTCACTTCTTGAGGTTGTCATTTTGGTCCCTCTCTAAATTTTTTTTTTTTTTACTATATTGTGTGGGGTTGGCTTTGACATCATGAAATTCTTTAGTTGTTCCTGTCATGGAAGTATTTCACATCTCCCCTATACTTGAAAGAGAGTTTTGCCAGGTATAGCAGTCTGGGCTGAAATTTGTTTGCATGGAGGGCTTGAAGCACTCTGTTCCAGCTCTTCTTGACTTCATAGTTTGCGAGGAGAAATCTGCCATTATTCTGATGGGTTTTCCTTTAAATGTGATCTGCTTCTTTTCTCTAGCAGCTTTTAGTATTCTATTCTCCTGCTGGATTTCTGGTATCTTGACTATTATATGTCTTGGCGTGCTTTTAGTTTGGTTGATATTATTTGGGGTTCTGTAGGCTTCAGTTACCTGAATGTCCAATTGTATTCTCATATTTGGGAAGTTTTCTACTATTACTTCTGCCCATATTCCTTTTTTATCATTTGTGTCGACTCCTTCCCTCTCGTTAATGCCTATTAATCTCATGTTGTTCATTTTTGCATCATCGTGCAGATGTTGAATTTTTTTTTCCTGCATCCTAGTTGTTTTTAAGAGATCCTTTCTTACCTTTTCACTTGCTACAACTGTGTCTTCAAGATCTGGGACTCTATCCTCACTTTCGTTCATACAGTTTTGTCAACTTGTGATTGAAATTTTATTTTCTTGTATATCTCTTTGATACTGTTTCACGCGATCTATTTCTTTCCTATATTGCTCCATTAGGGAATCCATCATTTTTCTATTCTCCTCTAATTTTTTTATCAATATCTTCTTTAATATTATTTAAGTCTTTCATTATAGTTATCCTTTCTCTAGTTCAGAGATTATTTCTGCTCTGTTCTCCTCTTTACTTTTCTGCATTTGTTCCCCTACTTTAGAGGCTATTAATTTAGACATGTCTTTTTTTTTTACTTCAGGTATTATTTCTGTTTTGGTTTGCTGTATATGTTTCTGCATTTTTTTTCCGCTTCAGATTCTATAAATTCATGCATTTTTTTTTTATTTCAGATGTTATCTCTGATCTGAGTTGCTCTATACATTTGTCTACCTTGTCTGTCTACCTCAGATTCAGAGGCTTTAGCTGTATGAATCCCCTTTTCTTCCACGGTAGTGTCTCCTGCGTTTGATTCGGGTGGGCTTAGGACCTGAGATTGGATCTTGGTCCTTGTCTTTATCATTTTTTGTAGCAGTGATCTCTGCATTTTGATGGACTTATTCAGTTAATGCCTACGGAAATTTGTGTCAGAATTCACCAAGCTTGTTCCCCTCCACACATGCCTGGCTGTCACGAGGACCCATGGGTCAGCACAGTGGCCATCAGTGTGTGGACGGTTGGTGGTCATATAGGGCCAGTTGGTTTAGTCAGGGTGCGAGCAGTAGAGGAGTTTGTGGATGAATGCCAGCTCAGCGTTCCTACCTGGCTATCGTGAAACCCAGTAAGGAAGGTGGGTGGAACTGAAGCCCAGGCTGTTGGTGAGTGAGGGGATGGACGTAGGCTGAGGGTGCTGCACAGCCCAATCAGGATGGTGGGCTCAGTCTGAGCTGGAGCCGGGCAGGCTGCCAAGCTGCTGGATCCAGATGTAGGACAGGCAGCTCCAAGATGGAGCCACCACGCTCCTGAATGAAGATGGCCACACGTGCAGCACCAAAGCGGAGCTGCCACACTCCTGTACGGATATAGCACACGAGGAGGTGCTAGGGGAACACGTCACGCTGCTGGATGAAGGTGTCAGGTGAGCAGGCCCCAGGAGGAGAACGTCACGCTGCTGGATGAAGATGGTGCAGGAGCAAGTCCCAGGGGGAGACATCACGCTGCTGGATGAAGGTAGCACTGGAGCAGCTCCAAAGTGGAGACTTCTCTTTTAAATGTGCTTTTAAATGAATGAAAAGTTCAGGCCTTAGGGAAAGTTGAGGTACTATCTTTGTATCCTGTATCTCCCCCGGCTGGTGATCCAGGTCATCCAGACTATGCCACTGGTGCTGACTGTCTCCAAAATACATCTGCTCTCTGTCTTCTCAGTATCTCCTGCTTCTCTGTTTTCACTTAGCTACTATTCTCTCTTTCCTGGATTTTTGCGCTTACCCTTCTGGAATTTGTGTCTCCATTGAATTCCCAGAAAGATCACTTTAAAATTATTATTTCCAAATGATTTAGGGACTGTGTCAAGCCCCTGAAGGCTTCTGTTCACGTTTAGCAACCAAGCTCTAAGTCCACCTACAGGCCACCGGGTCCCTACAATGTCACTGCTTCACACGGAGTTCCGGCCACACTGGCTCGCAGGAGTCCGTGAATGTCTGAACGTTCTCCACAGGGGAAGCCTTTTGTGTACACCGTAGACCTTCTGTGAAGACTCTTGCCCTATTTTATTTTTTACCCTACTGGCTGTTTTTCTCTATGCAGATCCTAATTTAAGTGCCTTCTTAGAGGAGACCTCTTATTGAGAGTAATCACCTTCAAGCTAATATTCGTTGTTAGTCATCTTATTCAAAACTATCACAAAACTGTATTCTAAATCTAAGAACTTTTTAATTGTTTTGTACCTGTTCTATTCATCATATTCTATGTGCAATTCAAGATGACACGCAATAAAAAACCTGATCGAGTGTGAAGACTTTCTAATCTTCATCTTTCATTTTCTACATTCATCCTTCTTTCCTCCATGTGAGTGAAAAAACATACCTATTTATTTTCTTTTAATCCATGGATTAATGTATCTCCATTTCACGTGCCATCATCCTTGGTTCAGGGAGTTTTTAAAATATAATTCTACACTGAAAATATTTCTCATTAGTCCTGTACTACCCCAGAGAGACAGTGTAACAGACTCTCTTTGCCCAAACCAGGAACAGCAACAGCCAACTCTTCTGAGTGTTTATCCTATTCAATGTGTTCAGATTTCTTAACCATAACAGAGAGAGGGCTATTAACTTTGTTTCAGAAAAACTCCAGAAGTTTCTAGATTCAGTAACAGCCCTAGGCAACCACCTAGTAAAATAGCACAGTCAGGGCATCTTTCACAGAACCATTTCAATCTTCTTTCAGAAACACCTGAAAGCCAAGATACCAACAGGAGGTTTAGCTCTCTTGAGTACCAAGGAGGTGGGCATTTGAGCCCCAATTGGAGCAAAAGAAAAGAGAAAAGAGTACAGAAAACAGCATCAAACTGAAGATAATGTTGGAGTGGCTTTAATGTTGGAGTGGCTTTTGTTGTCAAGAGAAAAAGATGAAAGAATCTTAAAGAATATCTGTGGTAATATTTTATTAGGTGATTCAAGTAAAAGAGATTGAAGAAGTAAATGGGAAGAAAAAAAAAAAGAACTAAATAGAGGCTTTGTTCCCACCTTCTACAATGTCTGAAACCGTTGGAGTGATATCAGTGCATGACTAAAACTACGGCTACCTGACAATGATGGCTTCCTTTCATTCGTTAGGATCACTTAGGTGGCTTGGAAGCATGCACAAACACTGAATGGTTAGCTGGGGCCATAAGCCCAAATTCCCCACAACCAACCAGATGTGGACCTGTTTTCCCTGAAATCAATGGAGGCCACCAATGGCAATCCTGAAAGGAACTGAGAGGAAAGGAATTTGCTCCCATGGCGGGAAGCATTTTGTAGCATCACTTAACAAAATCAAAGTTACATTCCACAATTGCTGAAGAGCAAAGAAGCTCCCCAAGGAATCCTTTGTGTTTGGGGCACTGCAGTTTTCCTTCTAGTGTGATGTGTTGGTCGCATGTGAGACAGGCAGCTGCACAAATCCATGGGGCCTGGTCATGGTGTTCAAAGAATGAACTTCAACAAAAAGATCTTCTCTTTAAAATCTCTCTTTCTGATAAGGGAGATATACAAGTGGCAGTAATGAAAAGTCTGTATTCTACTTAGCCAAGTAGGCGAGAAAGAGGAGAAGTTGAATTAGGGAGCCAGGGGTTCTCCCAGGCCAGTCGCCATGCCTATGGCGAGGATACCAGCTGCCAACATTTGGCAGGCCTTGGTCACTGGGCACGCAGTTTGGTGTCCTCATCCTTGGATGCAGAAGCTGGAAGCTGGCTCCAAAGTCAGCTTCCTCCTAAACTAGATAGGCAGTATGAGGCAGAGTTATTGATGATATCTTTCTTCTCAGGCAGTGAGGCAACAGAAAAGGAGGAAGGGCACAAGGAAGTAGAAAGAGGACAAAAAGAAAGGAGTACTCATGAGCTCAGCTTGTCTGTAGGGCTGAGCTCGAGAGTGATTTTGTTCAGTGGTTGCTCAGTCTGCATTTGTGAAGTAAGTTGAAAAATCACTGTAAATTTAGCAGAAGAGAGTGAAAAATGTATTTGTATGTATTTGTGCAGATACAGTGATGTGACAGAATAATGCATGCACATGCATATGAGATCAAGTTACTGAATCAAGTTACACCAGGTAAAGAGGTATACGGTGAGCATTTCCCATAACATCATTTAGGGGCTAGCATGGTGGCACATACCTGTTATCCAGCCACTGAGGAGGGTCAAGTTCAGAAGATAACTACAAGTTCCAGGCCAGACTCAACTACACAGTAAAAGCCTGTCTCAATAAATAAATAAATAAATAAATAAATAAATAAATAAATAAACAAACAAACAAACAAATAAACAAATAAATAAATAAATAAACAAATAAAATAAAATAAAAATTTAAATAGCATTTGGGAAATGCTTTAAATTTACTCAGTTTGTGGATGTGGTTTACGACAAGATTCAGTCCCTGATTTGTGTGACTCCAAAGCATACACTGTAGTTCAGCCTTTAGTCTCTATTGTTAGTTATTCTCTGCTTCATTTTCTAGCACTGGTTGTCTTATACCTTTCTGATATTGTGTGTTTGTTTTGTTTGGTGTTAAGTATCTAATCCAGGGCCTTGGACATACAAGGCAAAGCAGTGACTAAGCTATCCTTTGTAGAGAGAACAACACGTATGTTTGTACCTTTGTTATACCATATTATAACTTTGTAAATCATGTATAAAAAAGGAATAATCACTTTTTTAACCTTCAGCAGATTGATAAAGGTTGTTAAAAGGAAAATATTTGGTGGCAAAGAAATCTTGAAATTTCACAGAAGACATCTAAGTCATTTAAAATTTTATGAACTTTAGAATATACATGAGGCCAAGGTTTTAAAATCCTGAGTATCGCCGGGCGTGGTGGCGCACGCCTGTAATCCCAGCACTCGGGAGGCTGAGGCAGGAGGATCAGTGCGAGTTCGAGACAAGCCTGGGCTACAAAACTGAACCCAAGGCCAGCCTCAACTGCATAATGAGACCCTGTCTCAAAAAGACAAAAATAAATAAATACATAAATAAATAAAAATAAAATCCTGAGTATCTAAAGTTTGTGTGACTCTAAGCACTGCTGAGTATTTCTGAAACTTGGATTCACTGAGAGGCAGAGGAGGCCAAGGAATGCTGCTGTGCATCTACGTGTGGCTGCCCAGCTCAACAATGCTCTAATGGCATCAAGCCGTTCAACTGGACATCACAGTATGTAGGGGGATCCTTAGAAGAATAAAGGAACCTGGCACCTGGAAGTGAATTTGAGAGGACTTGGGGACTTTATTGAGGTCCAGGGTTTGAAATGGTCAGAGAAAGTAGCCCTGCCTAGGAGGGAGGCTTTGCTGTCGTCCTGGAGCCACTGCTCGCCCTTCATTCCTTCCCCACAGAGATGCATGGTCAGCCAGGACAGAGGCAAGGTGGCGCGAGGGTGCCAAGGCTGCATATTTCTCACACACTGTATTGAAGTAAACACCCCAAAACTTGAAGGAAAGCAACCTTGAATCTGTGTTAATTGTAAGATAACCCAATCTTGTAGAGCTATCACTGTTTGTTTATCATTAAATAGAAAGCGCTAGGTGGCAACATAGCTGCTAACACAACAATGTGATGCAGGAAGAGAACTAACTGATCTTTTAACTTTTAGGGTCCCTTCCAGGCTTTAATCCCAAGACATAACCTATCCTCTCTCCTGGTAGCTATTGATTTGTTGTTCTGCAGGTGATTCTCCTTGTTTGTGTTTTAAAAGAGCCTCTCCCTAGGAGTACATTTGGTTGTGGACAGGGCTTCCTTATGGGTTCCATGATGTTGTTTTGATTCTTGCATAAGAATCCAACATGATTCAAATAGTCGCAGAACAATGGAAGCCATTTTTCACTTGAAAAATGCTTTTTATTTCATGAGACCCCAGAGTCCTTTTCTTGTAGACTGCAATGCCAGCACATTGGCTACAATCATCAGTCCTAGAGCAGCGGCAGACCTGGCATATGCTCCTTGGAATAGTTATTCATTTGCCTTCAAATCCCATGGCCCCTTGAATCTATGGATTTTTATATTTTTATTTTCAGTCTGTCATATCCTTACTCTGCATGTGTGTGAGCAACACAGCGCTAAATCGCAAAATAAATGAATCTTCTCAAAGCACAAATATTCAGTACTCTCATCCCAAAAATTCCATGAGAATATATCTTTAATATTGGTTACTGAATGCATGCTAATATTAGCAGGGAAGAACAGAAAGAGAAACAGAACCAGAGATAGATAGATAGAGAGAGAGAGAGAATAAGCAAGTGAGCCAGGGGCTGAAAGATTACCTGAGTTTCATCTTTACAGGCAGTTAAAGCAAACCCCACAGTTGCCAGTTCCTGACTGATTTCACTCCAGAACAACTTATAACAAGGGTATATGCATGTTTTGAAACATACTTCATAATAGTTCAGGGATATTTTCCATTCTTTTTTCTTTTTCTTTTTTTTTTTTTTTTTTTTTTTTTTTTTTTTTTTTTTTTTTTTTTTTTTTTTTTTTTTTTTTTTTTTTTTTTTTTTTTTTTTTTTTTTTTTTTTTTTGGTAGGATCAGGGTTCAAACTCACGACCTTGCCAGCCAGGCAGCTGTGCTGCAGAGCTATCTCCCCATGCAGAGCTATCTCCCCAGCCCCCTTTCCAGTCCTCTTGATTCTCTTTTTAAAAATCTTCCTCCTCCTTCCTCCTCCTTCCTCCTTCCACTCTGGACCCCTCTCCTTTCCCTCTCTTGGACAGGAGCTTTCTTTCCCTCAATAAATCTATTCTGCTCATAAATAAATAAATAAATAAATAAATAAATAAATAAATAAATAAAAATCTTCCTCCGTGCATGTCATACGCAACTTATTCTAGAGAATTCTTAATAGAAATTCCAGTCACCAGAGACAGTTAGCTAAGTGGTAAGCAACAGCACATCCGAGGTTCTGGGACCCAGTTAGGTGAATTGGAACAGGCCCCACTTAGGCGGGCTTCCTGCTCCTCCACTGAGGCACGGTACTCCCCATTATTAATTCTAAACAATGTTCAGATTTACAAATGAGATTAAAGCCAAAGGCATGTGTCCTTAAATGCTCATCATTTTCAGATGAAGGTAAATTGGTGCCTAGGAAGAGCGAGAAGGAGGCATATGAATTCCATAGTGCTTCTCCATGCAAAACAGTGCCCTGCTGAGGTCTTGGAGGAGAGACCCCACAGGCCTGGCTGGAGGTCCAGTGTCCTGGGATGCCTGAGGTGACAACCCACAGGCTGTTTGCAGCTGTCCACATCCCTGTCAGATATCCCACACTGTTGCTCTTCCCTTTGGTACTGCAAGTCCAGTAGACCAAGATAACTGTACTAAAGAAGCTTTGATGTAAGTTAAAGGTAGAAGAAGCTTCTTTACTCCTCTGTCTATTCTCCTGTAGCTTCGAAAATTTCCTAGGGGCAAAGAAAGGGAAATAGTGAAAGGGCACTGCAGGTACCTGACATTCCCAGGGTGTGCTCTTCTCAAGGGATAAGTGGTGTTACTCAGGGGGCTGGGATTAAATTCCTTCCAGTGGTGAGGAAATCGGGCCCTGTTTCTGAGAATGGACAGGCAAAGCCAGATCTCACTCCTCTGTGAGGAGCTGTCACTTAGCTCTGTGTGTCCCACATGCGCTCACGCTGTGCTCCCACATCTGTGGGCCTGGTGAGGGCTCCATAGCCCTGTGTTGTGCCCTTGGCTCCTTGCTGCTTCCAATTCTCTGCTTCCCATTCCGTCCTTTAGGCCCAGCTACCCTTTGCAGAAAACTCATAAGCTTCCAACTTTGGAACAGACATTTTTTCTTCCTATGTTTGATTATAATTTTTTTCTGTGTATGACTTCTCTTCCTCTCTCTCTCTCTCTCTCTCTCTCTCTCTCTACCTCTCTCTGTCTCTCTGTCTCTCTGTCTCTTCCTCTCTGTCTCTCTCTCCCTCTTTCTCTGTATTTCTCTCTCTCCCTCTCTCTCTCTTTGTCCCCCCTCTCTCTGTCCCTTCCTCTCTCCCTCCCTCTCTCTCTCTGTATTCCTCTCTCTCTCCCTCTCTCTCTCCCTCTCTCCTTCTCCCTGTCTCCCTCTCTGCCTCTCTCTGTATTCTTCTGTCTGTCTCTGTCTCTGTCTCTGTCTCTGTCTGTCTCTGTCTCTGTCTCTGTCTCTGTCTCTGTCTCTGTCTCTCTCTCTTCTTAGTCTATATCCACTTCATGTGCTGACAACCATTTCAGCAGATACTGCTTCCTTGGGAGGGGAGTTGCGTGGCATGTCTCATGTCCCTGCCTGGATGGGGAGGCTGTGAGTTTCTGTGATTTTCTTGTTTTAATGAGGAACCAGCAGTCCTGCCCTCAGAGCCACTCAGTGTGTGGAAGCCAAGGCTGTCCTCTGCAAAGGCAGGTGAGAGCAGCTGCTTCCTTGTTGTATAAAATCATTATGAACAGTGCTACAAACATTTTTCCCATTTTAAACAAAAGGCCTAGAGTAACCTGAGCAAATCACTCTTTAAAGATGAGAGGTTTCATTTCTGCTTTTCCTATCCCTTACTGTCAGTTTGTGCTTCAGTTAGATTTTAAAATATGCAATATTAACTTATTTCCAAAAGAGAAAAATCTAGTGCCACCTTTCAAACAAATCTTGTTTGAGAAATAATCTTGGCAGATACTTTTTGTGCTTATGTTGAGCAACAGGGGAAAAAAACAGAAGTTTAGAAATCAAAGTACAGACTAAAAAACAAAAACACTAAAAAGCACCCAAACAAAATATCTGCTGTTTAAATCAGAGCTCTAAATCAGAATCTTTTTTTTAAATTTTGGTTTTAGAAATTTTTTTTATTTCTTTCTACTTTTTTGAATGCTGTAAAATGGTACAGTGAATAAAAAGAAGAGCCCCCCCCCCCGCCCAGTGGAGAAGTCATGTTCTAAAATCTTACAAATAATTAAAGAATGGCAATCTAAAGTAAGTGTCCTTTTCACAAAACTGGACCCTTACAAGCCCAGTTCCTTTTCTGGCCTGGGCGGCTGGCTCCCCTGAGTGTGTTCCTTCCTCAGACACTCAGAACACACAGCAACACTGCCCTCCTCAGCTTCCCTGAGGCAGAAGCCAGCTTCCCGCGCGTAAACACATAGCTGGTGAGTTTTAAATAAACCCTAGCTTAGATGGAAGACTTGGAGCTGCCTGGCCTTGCTGGCATCAGCAGAGCACCTGGGTTACCTCTGCATGTGGACCACTTGTATGAATCCAATGCACCAGAGGAGGGAGGCAAGCTGTACTGTTTCTAGGACTGTGTAATAACAAGAGTTCTCAGACAGTCTTGATTCTGTGGTCCAATGGAAATGCGTGACGCTTTTCTCATCCATGCCATGTTGGCACTGAGAAAACATTGTGCATGCCAGAGAGAGGGCTGAACAGACAAGGTTAGGGACTTCATATATAAAGGTGGGAACCAACAATGCGGCTTTAAACTATATCCTTTATTTGTCATAGAGAAAGTAGATTGAATCGGTTGTCCCAAATCATGAATGTTAAAAAAACAACAAATCTATGATCCAGACTAGACAAATGGCTGTTTTGAAGGCTACATAAAATGTGAACATTTTTACATTGTAAATACACTCAAGTGTAATGTGTTGTAATGGTATAATGTAATACATGGAAGTTTTGAAAAAACAGCTTGCATAAAAATGTCTAGAGAAGGAAATATGGCTTCTGAGCAACACACAGAGCAATAGTCCGTGCACGGAGCAACTTCAGAATGGGCTTCAGGCCAATGCTGCGGCACGCTGAGCGGTGACAGGTACTAAGCCTTCGTACTTGGGGCGTGAGAATCGAATGACAAGGGGAAAACCCTGCCTGAGCACGTGCCACCGTTCTACTTCTACTGTAGGAAGTGGCCACTTGCATAAATATGCATGGTCTATGGGGCTCTGGAAAGTTCACTGCGGCCTTTGTTAGCACACTGATTCTGCTTAGCAGAATGCAAGTCTAATTAGTTCAAATGAAAGGGAGGAGTAACACTGCATTGTATCTCGGGGCAGAATTGCCTTTGAGTCTCAGGATGAGCAAAAGCACCTTTGGCTGTCCTGCTGGAAGCAGAGGTTCCTTGTAGTTATCTCCTGTCTTCAGCTACCTGGCACATATGCCTCATTCCTCCCTCCTACTACCTCGGACTGGCTGTTGCTTCACATGGCAGGACCTAGAACCCAGTGGCTCTCAAGACATCATTATACCTACTGTCGCATGGAGCCATAGCAGGACTTTTCCTTGGAATTTCCAGAACAGCACTCCAGTCCAATGTGCATGAAGTGCTCCGCCTGTCAGCCACTAGTGGCATAAGGGTAGGGACTCGCAACAGAGAGATGAGCCTGCTTTGGGTCCTCAGTCATTTTCTGCTTATGGAATGTTGGTCTCAGCGTCTCTAGTCAGCAAGCTTCACACTCAAACCCTTACAGCTTAGCAACTGCTTGCACTTCAGAAAATCGTTCCCACGCTGACTACCCATGAACCACCTCATCAATTTGTAGGAGAGACCATCTCTCTCTATGTCCAAAGGGCAGAAAAATTACAAACAAAAAATTAACTGGCCACTGTATGTCTGAAAATTATTACTAACTGCTACAGAGGTCACAGGAATGTCCCGGCCTGCTCAACTTTCAGGTAACCTTGTCATATTGTCAAAATATGTATTTCTTTTTAATTGTCATTTGAAAATTACAGAACTCACAAATATAGCTGTGGCTGTACTCAGCAGTTGTGGTTGCACAGATTTAACAGTGGTGTGCAGGGCTGGTCTCCAGTGCATCCTCCCTGAGGTCTCAGCAGGGACCCTTCCTGTCCATCATCCATACCTGTGAGCTCACTTGTTTGTATCCGTTGGTCCTGGCCCTGTGCTGAGCTCTACGGAGTCAATATAACATAAGCTGAAAGTTGATGCTTGTGGAATTTGCTTTTTGATAAGAGAAGATAAACAAAACAAAAATAGTAAGTATGGTCGCACATCTCCTGACATTATTCAAATCAAGGATGGAACCCAAACACATCAATAACCTCATGAGATTATCCTTGAGCTATCCTGTGGCCTTCAGACATCTGAGTTGTCACCACATTGCAGGACATGCATTGTGCTCTTGTCTGTGGTACTGTGCTCTACACAGGCACTCTGTGTTATCCTATGGGCTTGCAGTGCTCGCTGCTGTGAGCAGCTCATAGTATGTGATGGGGACAGGACAATGAAGCTGACGTTGGCTTGTTTATTTACTACTTTGCATTTTCATTGTTGCCTTTTGCCATGTATCTTTCAGCTTGCTAAGGAATACTCGGTGTAGAATAAGAGCACTAGCTACCCCATGCTTACCAGGGCACATCAGGTAACTAAGCAATGCCATCTAGGTTTGTAGAAGATACTCTATGACTTTCATATAGCAATAAAATTGTCTAATGGCAATGGTTTGGATATTGTCCTTGTTAAGTGATACATAATAATATTTAAAAAGTATTAGTCAACATGCAAATGCCATATAAAAATGCCACCTTTTATTAAAAAAGTCAGACAAATCAAGGGTGTGACACAGCATGCCCGAGTGTGTCTTCAGCTGCACAGTGGGATCAGAGATTGCTCAGCCAAGTCCAGCAGTGTGGCTGCACAGCTGGCTTAGGACCCTTGTGGGGAGAAGGAAGAGCCTAGAAGGTAGAGAGGTGGAGAGCCCTGGACCCCTGCTCAGGCACCCAGAGTCCTGCTCTGGCTACTGGTCACCGTCTCACTGGAGCCTGGGGGCTAACTCGGCTCCCTTGGTTTTTCAGGTCTCCAGTCCCTGTGCTGCACTCAGAAGCTCTCGCTTCCCTGGGTCTCTACAGGCACAAGTCCGAGCCCTCCCCTGCCCACCCCACCACTGCTCTATGATGACTTCCACAGGCTGTTGCTTTGTCTCTTATAATCCTTTTTAAAGTACTGCACAAACAGCAAAGAAAAGTCAAGTGCTACTACAGCACACATGGGAAAGGAACTTTCAGAGTTATTGACTTCCATTTATCAATCTTGACACCTACATATGCATATGCATATGTGTAATATGAATCCCAACAATAGATTTATTAGTTTATAAAAGAAGTATATGCAGATTCCTTTGTGAATGTATTGGATATAGCTTTCTTGTTCTGTGTCTTGCCTTACATTTATTTTAGATGTATTTTCATATCAGCTCATATAGATTTTCTCTTTTCTTTGTTACAGCTGCATAGTATTTCTCTATATGGATACTAAATAAATAAATACACTATTTACAAAGACCTTGTAGATATTTGGGTTATTTGTAGTTTTTATGAAAGAAAACTATAATCTTGTAAATATGTTTCAGCATATTAGCTGCCTTAAATTTTATGCATGTTACTGTATGTGTTGTTACATTTACATATGAGAACAATAATAAGACACTTTGGAATTTACGTATTGAAACTACCCTGGCAATTTTATATGGACATATCTACATAGCAGATATTTTCAGATTCACCTCAGCCTCCTTTTTTTATTTGTTTTTAATTTCTAACAGCTTTGAAACAGACAGAAAATATCTTGGATGCTAAGTTTTGCTGAATAAAATGAGAAAACTATGGATTGTTGTCACCTCAAAATTATACTTTCCTGTTGAACTAGACCCATGCTTCACTCACATGAAGAGTTTCATCCATCATAATTGGGTAGACATCAATTTTTAAGTTGTCAAATACCTAATTTTGACCTTTGGTAACTAAGAAAGATGAGGATAAGCTAATGGCAAAGGCTTTCAAGTCTTTCTGTCCCTTCTAGTGTCAACGTGACATGGAAGGAATTAGGCATTGAATAGGGAACAACAGGAAACATGAGTTTGGATTCCAGGTTGACTCTAAAATGTTATGAAGTAAATAATTTAAGCTTTCTAATTTTGATGAGTACAGATAACGTCTTTAGAATGAATGCAACAGTGACTGTGGCACTGCTTTGCACAATGCCCAGCACTGGGATGAACCTTGCATGTGTGTCAAACCTGGCTCTCCCCTCTCTCCCCTCCTTTCCCAGTACAGATCTCCAGCCTTGGTGGGTGGTGAGGGAGAACTTCCTTGCCTGGCCACACAACCACACTAGTACCAGCTGGCATCTAGCCTTTGCTGCTGCCCCAGAGGCCAGCCCTGAGCAGCTGCTGTCGTCCACAACTGCTTTGCCTTAAGAGGCAAATGCACCAGGTGTGCCCACAGGTCCTGGCTGACCCCTGTCTGGATTCTGGCCCAAAGTGTGCAGTGACTGGGGACCCAGTGGATAAGACAGCTTGTCCCAATATTTCCAGTACTGCTGTTCACCACCGGAAACATTCCATGACCAAGAGCTGCTGTCACTCCCAGAACCTGTCACTACAGAGAACCCTTGCTCGATGCAGCATCCATTTCCTTATCCTCGCTGCCTGTGTTGATCTTCCTTTGCGGTTATGCTCTTGTTAAATTAGATGCTCAAATACTGTGTCCAATTCTGACACAGCTCTCTTGAAATATTAATTTCATCCAATACACAAGCATATTGTTTTTGCAGGTGAGGAGAGACCGTGTGCTCATGCATTCTGGAGTGGGGGCACTGGCAGCGCAAGGTTAGAGGAGACCTTGCTGCATTTGGTGCTTGGTGCCTGTGGTCTCCATTCCTGGGGCAAACTGCCTCTCTCTACACAATGCCTTTCTTCCCAGAGAGAGGGAGGCACAGCTCACAATGCTCAGCCTAACTGGGGCTTATCCACTGGGCAGCAGTAGCACATGTGCACCACACTGGCCCCTATCCTGACATGAAGGTAGCCCTGCATAAGCGATGAGCTCCATTTACTATTCTCCCTTCTGATAGGCCTAGGCACACTTGCTCCTGAACCCTGCCAAGTTTCAGGATTGTAGAGTATTTGTATGACCACAGAGAAGCCAGCAAAAATTTTCACAGCATTTATGATGAAAATATTATTTTCAAGGACAGGAACTGAGCTTTACCTATGTGGTTAATGTTTAATTTGGGAAAAGTCTTGAAATTGATGCAAGAGAATAAGAGAGTGAAAAGACAAAATACTCTTTGACACCCTCTTTTCTTTGGGATAGAAGGAAATAAACTGTCCCTTGAAAGTGGTTCTCACCCTGATTAGAAATCCCACTATAGAATGAGAAGAACAGAATCAAATGCATAGAGCTGTTTCAGTTTTAGGAACTTGTTCCATTAATTGTAGACTTACTTTCTTTCTAGTTTTCACTTAATTCTGGCCTATGTGCAGAGTGGATTTGGTGTCATTAGAAATGTCACTGCTTTTGGGAGGACTTAAATCCACCATGGGGAGGATCCTCAACATATATTTGCAGCTCTCAGTGGTAGGGTAGGCAATGTGGGGACTTCTGCCCCAAAGCCTCATGCATGTGTCATGCTATTAAGGCCTGCTTTTGCTCCAACTGCTAAAAAGTCTCTGTAATGCCAGGCACCATGCTGGCCTCTAAATTGGCAGCTCTTTCAGTCTAATGCTTGGAAGCCAGCATTTCACCAGAGCAATTTGTGAGCTTTTGTGCACTGGCTGATAGTTCCTCAAGTACTTGTCTGGTAAATTGGTTTGGAAAAGAGAAATGTTCCTTTCTCTGCATTATTTTTAGATTAGAAATCATTCTCCCATATGAGCAATAGCTTTTTTCTCAAAATATGCTTATAAAGCAATATCTGATTTATTAAGCTATATATTACACTGACTTCAAACTTGCAAAGTATAGCACCCGTTGACAGTACACAGAAGATGTTTCTTAGGCAGCATCCCCATTAAAATAACTTCAGGCATATTCCTGTTCTGTGTCTTTGCTCAAAAGGAATCAACTGAAATAACCCACAGAGGCAGGTAACATAAAATCTTAAAATTGTATTACTCCCCACTAAAGGGTTTGTGAATTCATGAAGAACTCAATATGTCATAGTTGTCGGTGTGGACTTTTAAGCTGTCGAGGAGAGCTAATAAGTTTGATCCTTGACAACTAATAAGGATGAGGATGAGCTAATGGCAAAGGCATTCAAATTTGCCAGATATGGAGAGCAAAAGGGTGTGAACCTGGATCAGAAGGAATTCTGAATTTAGTCCTGGCTAAAACATATGTCAATCATGTGGCCTTGAGTAAGTTAAAAAATTCTTTCTTTCCCCTGTACATGAGTCTATAAATTGGGATGATTATTTGTGTCCAGCCTCAGAATTGTTAAAAAAAAATAGGAGTCAACAGTGCAGTAGAAGAGCAGCACACCCCTGCAGTGCTGTGCTGACGTGAGGCCCTAGTGTACAGATAGCCTCTATTTTCAATTCCTAGAGCATTTCTAAGATTTCCAAGATTGTGTCTGAGTCACAAACACTTTTTAGATTCTGAGCTAATGAAGGAAGAAATGCATTGCACAAAATACAGGGGGTAGTTGTCCCAGCTCTCCTGAAGTTATCTTGCATTATTGTAGAATCATAAAATACAATTCTCTTTTCTTATTTATCATCTTAACATGCTTAGAGGATCAATTCTTCCTGTATAGTCACTTGTTTACCTGCTAAGGAATTTTAGAAGTAGTGGGAGCTGGCCTGTTACCTCAGCAAAATGTGTTTCTAAGTGAGCCAGAAGCCAGACATCAGGGCAAAGAGGTGTAACAGCTGAGATGGCACTTCTGCCCCCAGACAAGGCACAGCAACAGCACCTAGCTGGCACAGCCTACCACTCTTCAGGGAAAGTAGCATACATGCACCCTCTCATTTTATTGGGAGGCAAGACCAATCCTGCTCATGCCCTCATGGCTTCTTCAGCTATTATCCTATTAGGGAAATTTTAGTTCTCTGAATTCCATTAGTTTGTATGAGTTGCTCCAGGTAACACTGGGTTGAGTACTGTTTACAGCCCTATTCCAGCAACAGGTCAGACTCCAGAATTGAAGTGACGTCTGAGATTACGGGAGCCTGCAGATACAGCAGTGTATCCTGTATCCATACCCATTTGTCTATTTCCTGTTAGGATACTGAAGTTGAAGCCCAGGGGCTTGGCGTCATCTCTTTCACTGAGTTCCATCCTCCATCCCCTCATCAATCTCATTTTGAGATAGGCTTTTGCTTAGTTACCAGACTGTCCTCAAACTGGTGATCTTCCTACTTCCACCTGAAATTTTCGTGGTAAATTGACTGACTAAAACTCCCACATATGAACAAAATAACCACAAGCAATGCAAGTTGATCTAACATTTAATCAAGAATGATATATGTTTTGGAACTGTTAGTATGAGTTACATGTAATTTGCCTTTTAAAAATTAGACTTTAAAGCTGTACACCTTTTAACATTTATATCCAATCTTAAAACATTATCATTATAATACTATGTGGGATCATTTAATACTCACTATGTTCAGTGGCAAAGAACTGCTAGTTCCTCATTTTCAAACATCATAAAATCCAGAAATTTATTGTAAAATATGAGGGAACTTGAACGGATATTTCAGGGTGCTGAACAAGTTCTTTTAATGTCTTTCACTTTCAATAACTTGAAATTTCTCAATGTCTTCAATCCCTTTTGAGTTCAGAAAGTTTTTATTTTGTTCATGGAGAAAAATTCTCACACGTTGGAGAGCAGCAGGCCCTTTGGCACCATTTGTTCCTTTATGCTGTTGCCTGCCAAGGGCTTTTAGCTCTTGCTGTCTAGCACTTTTAGTTGTCACAAGAGCCCTGGAGCTGCCTCCTGAACAGCAGTGAAATTCTACCCCAGCCCAGGAACCAAGGGAAGCCCTCTGGATGTGACTCAACAGTAAGGGTGAGAGAATAAACTCATGTCAGATTGAATTGAACTGCTTCACAGATAAGTTTTGTTCACATTTTTTATTGTGCTTATAGATGGCATGCACGCATTGCAAGAATGCAGGAGTGCAGATATAATGCCAAGCCAGGGTGCACCGCTTCCATCTTCTTCAACATTTGTTCTTCTTGTGTGGTCCGAACTTTCAAACTCCTCTCCTTTAGTTCCTTATTACGTGTATGAAGTCATTGCAAACTGCAGTTCTGTGCTGCCCTGTAGAGCACCTGAACCCCTTCCTCCTGCCCAGCTGTACTTGGGTGCCAGTGTGCAACCTCCTCCTACCCCTGCATTCCCTGCTGGGCCTCCGGCAACCTCTGCGCCTCCATCTGTGAGATCAGCCATTCCAGGTCACAGTGCTGAAGGACAGCATCCAGCATTTGTCCTGCACAGCTGTGGTTTTGCTTTGATCTGACTAGTGGAGCACGGTCGCCTCAGGGTCTTAGGAGCCCCTCCTTTCTCTCCAGGTCAATAGACTTTCTCGCCTGTGCTGGCCCCCACCAGTGAGGAGGTCCCCGTTTCATCCCACATCACTTTGGGTTATGGGATTTGCAGACAATCACTAGAGGGCAGCAAGGAGTTAAGGGTGAACCAAGTCTAGAAACTTCCTGGACCTTTATTAACATGAATTGGACCCCAAAAATGTGGGGGAGGAGTTAAAAAACTTATTCACTGAAATTTCTGGTAAAATACTGTGGTGTCCATATTCTATGGATGTGATTATGTGTATTTTACAAAACCTTCAATGAAACATCAAATGTGACTAAAATATCACTACCACAGTGCAGAAAGTCTACCAGTGCTGGCGAAACCCCCATTCTGCTTCCTGGACACAGCCTTGGCCTGAGGAAGCAAGGGTCCTCAAGGGATCTGTGCTTGTACTATAGCCAGGACCCCAGACTCCTCTGGAGGTGCTGAGGGATGAGCCTCAGGGTGAGCAAGCTGGAGTGACAGACAGTGTGTCGAATCATCTATTGTGACACAGAGTTCATCAGCAGCAGATAAATAGCTGTACAGTTAGATTTTTGGAGGACAGGAAGTCATCCTCCTTTCCAACACAGTCTTCTGAGGAACAGGGGTGTACTTTTTCAGCTTTATGCTTTCAGAGGGGGAGGCCAACCCCTTGCTGCACTCAGAGGAAGGAAGAGGAGCGGTTGGCAGAGGAATTTCTGGAATATCATGAGAGGAAATAGCTTCGTGGATGATGACAAGGGCAAGATGTGGCCAAGCAAGTGTACTTTTAGCCACCAGACACCACACTTTGCACATCACTGGCCTGGACCAAGGTTTAGGAAGGGAAGGGCAGTAAGTCCCCCAAGGCCATGCTAAAGAAGAGGGAGGGAGGCCCAAGATAAGGAAGCTGAGAGAATTTCACTGGTGAAGTCAGAACACGATCATTGGTTACCAGCCATCTCATCACTGTCCTGCTCCGCAGCCCAGCTAACATGAATGAGCGCACAAGTCCCCAAGGTCTACTCTCTGATGCTCAGACCAGGGTAGGAATTTTGTTTTTAACTCAAATACTGCTGGAAAAATATTCATCTCAATCTCAGGTTTTATCCATGTATCATCGGGTTACCTTTTGAGCTAGAATCATGAGGGCTAAATTGTATACTCATGACTTTAGGAAGAAATTCGCATGGACTGTAGAAGAAAGGTATAACAAATGGGCAGGGGAAGCTGAAGAAAAGTGACATTATTTCTTGCTGAAAGATTGAGAGAAGATTTAATGGAGAAAATGGCCCTAAAAATGTAGGAAGGAGCTTCATATGCAAAGGTATAGGGATACCATTTTAGAATAGAGAAACAGCAACGCCTCACCCACAGAAGAGCAGTGATGGATGCTCTATCACAAAGGAGGTCATTATGTTTTATTGTGGTTCACTTGAGTGTCCCCAAGGGTCCATGTGTTCAAGGTGTGGTCTGTCTCTAGGCCATGGTACCATCAAGAGATTGTGGAACCTCTAAGAGGAAGGTCCTGGTCAGAGGTCATAGTCCACTGGAGCTGTGCACTCAAAGAAGAGAGTGGAAATCTGCCCCCTTCCTACCTGGTTTTGTTTCCTAGCCATATGAGGGATGTAGCTCCATCTGTCACCTTGTCCTCCTTGATGATCCCGGTAGACACTTTCATCACTGTGAATCAAAGCAATTCTTTATCCTTTCCATGTTGTTTTTCATAGCAGTTTTGTTGCAGTAACAGAAATCTAACTAACACATAGGTAGAATTTAGGTTGTAAAAGGCTTCATGCAACTTGTAAAGGAGTTTGCGATTTATTTTGTGGGCACTTTGGAAGATGTTTTCTGAAAGTGACATGATCCAAATTTTACTTGAGATATTTCTTGGTCGTCAGGACTGAGTCCAAGACTGAAGGAAAGCATGTGAGGAAGCAGATAAAATTCCCCGGGCTTGAGAGGATGAGCTGTGAAGCGGGAAGGAGCAATGGGCCTGGAAAGGGGGCTGTGTGAGGCCAACATGACAGACAGATGAAGTTGAATAACCACCTTTAGTTATACATTATCAACTCCTGGATGAGGGAGTTTGTTTTCCAGAATTTGCATATTATAACCTTAGATAATATTGAATCAAAGATAGAGGCATGATCAGTTAAAGACAAGATGAACAGGTGTCCTTTTGGCTTTGAGCTCTAAGGGCTTACATAAAGCTGTGTTGTTTTGGCCTGATTTGGAAAAATCAAACTAGACTTTTTCTTATTTCTTTGAAGAAGTGAGATTTGCTGAGTCACATGTTGATATATTTAATGCAATGTAATTTTTAAGTTAAAAGCCACAATATTATTTCAATGAAAAGGCATCTGATATTAATCCTAAATGACGAAAGACAAAACTTAAACCTTGGATGAACTGAAGTCAAGTTGAATTTAATTAGCTGAGCATTGCATAATTGTAATATTGCTCAAATGCTAGCCAAGTTCACTAGATATGCAACTGATCTGAGATCCATATGTTATTGCATATTCAAAGATAGGAAATATTTTACAATTCATCACATGATAGATTTTTGTTTTATATTCTCTGTTGTTTAATGTCCCAAGCATATGAAATTCTACTTCTTACTGCAGTGGAATTTTACATTCCATGTTTAAGAAACTTGAGTTGGAATGTATGCATGAGGTTTTTTTGGTTTTTTGTTTGTTTGTTTGTTTGTTGGTTTTTAAACAGTGACAGTAAGCTTCCCATGCAGCAACTGAAATGACAAAGTATTTCTGCTAATGTAGTAATCTGCTTCCAAACAAGGAAGTGATTAACAGGAACAAAATCCCAGTGATACCTTTGGAGCAAGAATTGAGGCCAATTAAATCATTGCCGTTTGATGCTTTTTGGATGGTAACTTCTATCATAATGAGATGCAGGGGAAATAGAAGGCCAGAGCCAAGAAAGTCAGAGCTTGAAAGACATCAGGTCCTACCATGATAGCCAGTCTCACCATTCGGTGTCAGAAGACATCTGACTTAGCCCCAGTAGTGCACAAGCTGAACGGCTCAACTGTGTCATGTGTACATTTTCTGCTTACTGTTTCTGACAGATGCAGATCCTTTATATATTAATTGCTCACTGGGAAATCTTCTTAGATATCTGCCTATACTTGTTTTCAATAGTAGATAAGGCCTACTAGAGTTTATCAATTATTTAAAACAGAACTGTGGAAAACAACAACGATATGTCCACAAGCACTGTGTTGTCAAGAGGAAACATGAAGATAGGTGTTTGTGGTTTGTGGCTAGATGTGCCCGCTAAAGCCTCATGGAGTCTGGGAATGGGCATCTAGAGTTCTGACTCATGGTTCAGGGCTGGGATTATGGGTGTCAGTGCTATAGCACCATGGGGCAGGCAGCCTGTACACAACATAAGGAGAAAAGAGGCTTGCTCTTGCTCCTCCTCCCTTTTTGCTCTTGCTGCCTTTTTTGTCTTTCTCCACCATGAATGGCTGACCTCTGCCACTCTGCCTTGGAGGCAGGTTTTCGTGGACTGAAACCTCCATAAACTGTGAGCTAAATAAGTCTTTGCTTCTTTAACTTGGGTGTTCAGTATATTGTCTCAGCAATAAGAGAAAAATAACTAAGATAATGGTGTGATGAGACAACATTGGTTTGATTCTTATAGGAGGGATACATTCTTGTTCACTTGTAGGGGCAAACAAGTCACAGTTGTATTCTCAAGTAGTTTGTTAAGTCAGATTATATCGAAGTTTAAAAACTACTTAGCCAAAATTTATGAGTGTAGTCAAAATATTCCTAGAAATGGCTCTCCAGTCATGTAATGACTGTCCCTCGGCCCTCCTGTGCCAACATCTTTGAGTAGCTGCAGATGCTGTCTTCCTGCTTCTTATCACAATCACTTGCATCCACCTACCAGTGCCCTGTTGGGAGCCCATGCACTGAACCAGCCTTCTCTGTGGGTGAATCCTCTTGTTACTATAAGCCAGAAACTGGCACCTAGAGGAAGGAAAAGTTAAACTGAGAAGAAGCAGGTTTATAGGAAACCAATGGAAATCATCCTTGGAAGTTTGAATGCACTGGCAGAATATTTGCTTTCTTTTTGTTATGGTTTCTGTCCAGTTGTCCCCCCAAAGCCTCATGCAGTTATAGGGTGGGGACTTCTAGAGTTTGAGATTAACTCATGATCCACTAAGATTATGTGTCTTAGACTGCTGAAATTATGGTTCTTAGTACTCCTGGGATTATGGATATGTGTACCTTTCCCAGCCTGGTGTAATAGCCTAAAATTATTATAAGAAAGACAGAGAAACAGACTCTCTATATATTGCTCTTGGTTGCCCTGGTTGGTCAGTTGCCACTGTTGTGTTTGTTGCTGTCTTGCTGCCATGAACTGGATGCTCTCTGCCTTGTTCCACTCAGCCTTGGGCCAGCCAAATCTGGACTGAAACCTCCAGTAACTGTGAGCTAACTAAACCTTTCCTTCCTTCATTTTGGGTGTCAGGTATTTGTCCCAGCAATGAGAGAAAAGTGAGACAATTTTATTTTTGGCTAAAGCAACAATTGCACATATTTATGGTGTACAAGGTAATGTTACTGAGCATGTGTACATTGAGTAATAATCAAGTCAGGGTAATTAGTCTACTCACTGCCTGGAACATTCAGAATCTTTTCTTATAGTTCCTGTCAAATGTAGTATGCATTATTGTTTGTTGTATTTTCCTAAACATTGGCAATGTTTTAAACCTCTGGAGCTGGCTATTGGTTTCTTGGAGAGAACAGACTCATTCAACTGATAATTGAATGTAAGGCATCTCCAGAAAGAGAAGCAAGATGGGATCCATAGAAACGCCCGTATTATAGCCAACAAGAGCTGCTTTGTTTCTTCCATGAGGTTCCTGTTGCTGTCTCACAGCCTTCACATTGTGTTTCCAAGAACCAAGTCAGTTGGCCCGTGGAGGCGGTGAAACAGCACTGCTCATAAATATAAACCCGTCCCGCGTCTCTGCTTATTCTGCTTAGGTTCAGTTCTCCTTTAAAATGTCATATGGTGGTGGAGTGAACACAGAACATTATTGAGGAAAAGAGGCATGGTGGTACACTCAGGAGGCTGAGGCAGGAGGACTGTTGTGAGTTGGAGTCCACTCTGGGCTACAAAATGAGCTCAAGGCCAGTGGGAACTTTATAGTGAGGCGAGAGAGAGAGAGAGAGAGAGAGAGAGAGAGAGAGAGAGAGAGAGAGAGAAAGAGAGAGAGAGAGAGAGAGAGAG
Organism: Myocastor coypus; assembly: GCA_004027025.1. Lineage (NCBI taxonomy): Eukaryota > Metazoa > Chordata > Mammalia > Rodentia > Myocastoridae > Myocastor > Myocastor coypus. The sequence goes on along the minus strand of PVJA010006558.1, from coordinate 34,356 downwards.
GAGAGAGATTTTCCTTAAAAATCTATCAAAATCCTTAGCTACAATACAGAATAATTAGTGGTATCATTAAGAACTTTTACTGTTTTATTTTTTTGAAAACACCTGTAATTATATTCTCTTTCCACAATCTCATGTCTCACCAAACACTTGCCTAGACCTAAGAGCTCTGCTGGGAGAGAGATAAGAGAGAACAAATAAATATAGGTACAATGAGAGTAGGAAATTCAATTTTAAAACTGTGCTGTTCAGAAATTCTGCAGCTTCAAGACAAAACAAAACCATACAAGGTTACAGTGCATCTTTTTTCTATTTCTTTGAAATACACACACACACACACACACACACGTATTTCCTAAGCCTGTACATTGGGCCTATGGTTTTTGCCTGTAAGTTATGCCTAATTTTCCATCATCAGTGAAGCAGCACTGCTAAGTACGTGACACATATTTTAACTTCAAACTCATACAAATGGTTTACATTGAAATGTAGCCCCCCCCAAAAAAGTTAACCATATAGACACTAGGAATGCACAACCTAAATTATCTTGAAGAGATTCCCAACCACATAAATCCCTTCAGCCCAAGACAATAATGCACCTGTCTCTGTTGTCTCTCAGCCTGTCCTTCTTTCACACTAATGCACCTTTCTACATCTCTCACCCACACGTCCTGCAGTTCTGCTCTGTGACATGAGTGAGAACAGCCTTTGTATATGTGGGTAAGTTGAGGTTTTGATCTCCTTCTGGGTGAACCTTCTTGGATCTCATATACTGAGAAGAACATTTGGATGTTCAATGGCCCTTTATCCTTGCAGTACAAAACAGAGGTTATGCTACATCCCTTACACATTACTATGTGTTACTGTGTTAGAGTATTTGTTTCACTACCAGAAAATTATACAGTACCTGTTCTTCAAGACTGAGAAAGAAGATAGTCAAAAGAAAGAACAAGGCAGGAAAACGATACACGAGCTCTTGCTAGGCTTCCAAATTCCCATCAATTCTGTTCCAGACTTAATTAAGGTCAATTAACAAATATTATGAGTAAAACTATGACATGTTCAAGTTCACACTGCCAAACAATTTTTTAGTCAATCTCTTCTTAAAATTTCTGCTGTAGATATGACCTTACCATCTTTATTTTGAAGAATTTCAAAAGGTAAAAATAAATTTACACAAGGCCATGCAGCCCATGGGAAAAGACCTGAGGTTCTCCTGGGTCAGGCATGCCAAAGCCCAGCTTTGCCATCTTGGCTCTACTCCCTTCCGTTGGGGTCAGTGGGTGGAATTATTTCCCAAAACAGTGGCATAAAGAATTCTTTCCTCCTTCTCCTCCTCCTTTTCCTCCTCCTCCCCATTCCTCTTTTTGTGTAAGCAGTTCTTTACTGCCTGAAGTAGATTTATTCAATACCATTGGCTTAACTTGTAGAATCATGTAGATTCTACATGTTAGTCTACATGAAGACTAACAACTTGAGAAACACACTTTTTTTTCTTTAGTGTATTAAACACAAGGTCTCACTATGCAGCTCAAGCACATAGTGATCCAGTGCTGGTATTACAGGCCTGAGCCTCCATTCCCAGGCGTGGTTGCCTGCTCAGCATGCCTGGGGGTGGGGTCATTTGGAAAAAAAATCCAAGATGATGGGGTTTAAAACTTGAAGAAGTTGAAGTATCTCTACTTTTAAGTATACATTTAAATTTTTATGGGACTGGCAGATTAGCTCAGTTGTCTACAATGCCTTCTTGATCAAAATCATTCAAGGGCAAGAGAAGAACCTGATCCCCAGCATCACATGCTGCACGACACCCTTCCTTAAGGCAGCCTGAGCCAGCCAAAAAAAAAAAAAAAAATCCTTCTAAAATTTAATAATTGCTTAAATCTTTAGTGCACTGATTTTGCTATTCATATCTGAAGTAAAACATTTTTGCATAATGTTCTTACAAATGTTATATCAATATTTTGAGTATATATCCACTGCCAAATTAATGCGTCTTATAGATAATATTATAGGAAGTTAATACTGAAAATGGAATTATTTGTTGTCGCTACTTAACTCTGAAAAAGCATGCATTACAGTATTCATTTGTTGTAAGTTACTGAGTTTTTGCTAAGGTGTCTGGGCCATTCTTTTCTTTCATTAAGCAAAATACTGAATGCTGCAAACCAGAATTGTATCCCACTTAATATTTGCAGAAATGATTAACTAGAGTGCCCTGGGCACTTATAAAAGCAGCTGTTTCTCGAATTTTTCAGGTGAAAAAACCTGTGAGCTTGGTAACTTTCAGAGAAGGTATTAGCTCCACTTCAGTGAGGCTGGAGTAGCTGAAGCCCCTTAGGCAGGGTGCAGCTTCCAGTGCACAGAGAGGGGTGCACTTCACAGGAGACCTGGATGAGATGCTCAGAATCTAACCACCTTCAGGCAACTGTAGGAGAATCCAGGGTCTCCAAGAGGCAATCAAAGTGTCCCGAAATACTCATTTACCCACCTCTTCCTTTGCCTGTTTGTTTCTCTGTGTTGAATAATCAATAGGTTTTACATAATTCTCTTCTACCCTCTTAAAATAGTACTAAAGGTGGAGGGACAGATGTTGCTGACACATTTAGTAGAATGCCATCTAAGCAGTTTCACATTTATCCTTTCTTCCCAAATATACGAGAGCTCCAGTTTCCCCTGGAAACACCTTTGCAAAACACAGATCAACAATATGCAAGATTGGTTTTTAGACTCACATTTTACATAATGTCCAAAAATATCCAGCATCCTGTTTCCATAACCATCTCTATATTTTACTTTTTGTGTTAATTTCCTACCTCTAAAAATGTTGAGTTTTTTGAGGAAATTGATTTGAAATTTTAAAATAGCTGCAGAATTTAACATCATGTCAGGCAAATATCCAAGAGTTTCCTAAAATGCTAAAGATTTTTAAAACATTTATTGAGTTTCTTTTACCATCCAGAAATTTCTAGGACAGGTTATTGCTTCTTTGATCTTCCTGTAAATTACTTCTTTTCACTCTCAGTTTATTGTCTTGAAGAGGGGCAATAAGGTTCCACTTCTCCACGTCCTAAGGTACAAGGGCCCTGGGTGAACACATTTTGTTGCTCTTCTCACTTGCCACAGTCAACACATTTAAAGGGAATAGGTTTGACACAGGAAAACTTCACCAATCAATGAAATGTTTTTCTGAGCAATAATAATGTCATGGAGTTACTGCAATTTGATGAGTGACCTTTCCATTCTTTGTAGAAATAACCTTTATTGACATCATTAACCAGATAAAACTCTGGTTTGATGCCACTCTTTTAGTCATGGCACTTGCTATTGATTGAGAAATATGAGCCAAGATTTCATTAATGTTGAGCTGTTTATAGGAATAGGAGGTACATTCCTCCCATTTACTCTAACCCCCAAAGTAATTTTTTTCAAATCAGGAGTGAACACAGAACAGAAATCAAGGGCTCTTTCTCATTTTTTTTGTTGTACTTATATAAACACAAGTTCTTTGGGCTAGAAAGCACATTGAATGCTTACAAGGATGGAGGCATTTTAGATTGCCAATTCTGGCATATTAAGTAGAGCCTCAGTTCTGTTCATGGCTCTCCCATTATAGAGCTCCTCATCAGTGCTTCCCAGTTTAGAATGAAAGCTTGTATTATACCTACATGCATTTGTGTTTCAATAATCCAGTATTATAATCCGATGCCTTGAGAAAGACACATGCTGTGAAGAGAGAAGAGCCAGGGTGCCATGGCCCACACAACCAGTGGGGTCCTGACAAGGGTAGCACTGGGAGATTAATAAAAAAAACCTAGACACATACTAAAAGGAAAGCTGCGGCCAGGTGGAACCTGACCCTTGTGATGGAGAGGCAGCGACAACCCAGCACATTCTGTCTCTTTATTTATGCAAAGTAAAAAAGGGGGAAGTACAGGAGGTCGTCAAAAGTGCAAGATCTCAGGATTTTGCTAAGAACACTGACAGGAAAGCATTCTCAGGGCTGTCTGTGCTGCAGGTAGGAGCATCTGGACTAGCTTTGCTTTAGTTCCAATAACTCACTTACATGGCTGCCTCTGGTACCATGCGTTCTCGGGGATAGCCTTGCTCTAGCCCCTGATGTGTGGGCAGTCTGTGGCTCAGGTGCTCCCCACACCAGACATTTTAGCTGCTGGCCCATGTAGCCAATCACCTTTGAAAAGTTTTCCTGCTTCTGCTTCCCTTCAACAGAAGTGAAACCATTATTTAGCTTTTAGTGAATGGTTTGGCATTTAATTAAATAAAGCCTACATTTAATTCTTAAAAGTTAATTTTTAAATAAAAGCCAATTCTTAAGTGGACTGGTTTATGGATTCTAACAGAAAGAGTTTATAAAAGGTGGTTGTCGCTTAAAACTGTGGTTTGTAACAACTCCATGGGCTGAGTTGCACAATAACGACATTTACAATGTGTGAACTGGCTTGTGTAGTAAGTATAAGCCTTTGTTATGACTGATGTGTGAGCTTAGGAATGGAACAGTAAGTGGATTCAGAATGAATAAGTAATACTTAACAAATAAACATAAAAAAAGAAAAGGAGGGAACGTTCCACTAGAGCATATGTGCAGAACAGTTCGACGGAGGCCTGGAAGAGCTCTCAAGTGTGAATATGTCGTATATTCCTCTAGGTCTCCAAGATCAAAATAGCTTTTATAAAGAGTTGTGGGCACATATGACTATCCATTAGCTGCTAGTATGGTAAGCTAATATAATTAAGTAAAAATACTGTTCATGTGTAGCTTTAGAGAGAAGAAACAAAATAACTAGAGAGGCAGTTGGACTAGATATTAAAGCTGAATGTAGGTACTTGTCATAAAAACATAAAATAAACTCTAATTCTAGGTTTCAATGAATGGAGATCAACCTTTCAGATGAAAAATGCTTTTTGTTAAGTCAGTCATAGCCACTAAAAAAAAGTAGAATCTCATATCATCTAGGTTCTTTGATAATGAAAAACCAAGAGCCTAGTTTCACAGTCAGTGGTATAAAGTTGTGGGGGGTATTTTTTAATCATGGATATATTTTATTTTCACCCTTACAAATTACCATGTGCAAAGATTAAAAATGTTTATCCAATGCACTCTATCTTGGAGCCAACATTCTCATACTTCTGAATTTGTTTCCAGCTTTCTGTTAGACCAGCAAGATGATACTGTCTTAGTTACTCTTCTCTTGTTGCTGGGACAAATACCCAATATCCAAAATGAAGGAAGGAAAGGTTTATTTAGCTCACAGTTACTAGAAGTTTCAGTCCATATTTGGCTGGCCCATGGCTGAGTGGAACAAGACAGAAAGCATCCAGTTCATGGTGGTGGAACAGCAACAAAATGGTGACAGAGGCAACCAGCCAACCAGGAGAGCAGAAAAGAACAGAAAGAGTCTGTCTGTCTGTCTCTCTATATTACATTCAGGATCTCTGCCTCAGCCTATCCTTCTCAGGCCACACCCACAATCCCAGACATTCTCAGGCCCATAATGCTATCCGTACTAAAACATGTAATCCCAGTGGATCACGATTCAAGTCTCAAACTCCAGAAGTCCCAGCCCCATGATTGCATGAGGCTTTGGAGGGACAACTATATACAAACCATAACAGATACAAAATCAAAATACCTAAGACACCCGGGAGAACAGCCATCAGGTTGATGTCCTATTTCCTCCTTGTAAGTAAATTTTATGATTTAACCATGCGGGATATAGAGAAGAAAGTGGAGAGGGGATATGGACATTGAGAAGGAGAAAATGGACACAAAAGGTAGTGGTACTGGCACAGAAGCACTTGAGGATTAGGGGATGCTCTGCACTTGCTTCAGCATCTGAGGTGCTGCCAACTCACTAAAAGAACTCCTGGCTCCTTCGCCTGCGCAGCAACTCTAGGTTCTCGAGGCGTGGCTGCTTCTTTAGGTCAGTGGCATCAGGTTTTGCTACTCAGAATTGTGGCCCCTTGAGGAGCAGTACCACCTGATGCAAATTCTCAGATCTTCACCCTGGTGCCATAGTCATGATCTGCAGTTTGGGCCAGGGAAATAGCTCACCTGTGTAGTACCTCCCTGGCAAGCACAAGGTCCTGAGTTCCATTCCTAGTTAAAAAACAAAAGCAGAATCTGCATATGAAGTAGATCTTCAGATGTCTACACGTGTGAGACTTCACCAGTGTGGCCCCTGTTCCAACTGCAGAATGTGCCCCTGGTCCTGAGAAAGAGAAGCTAGTGAACACAGTGCCACATAGCATGGGACACTCAAGGACATTCTGGAGTTAGAGCAAGGAGGGGCAGAAACGTGAAATTCTCGTGTGAGAAGGCCTGGAGCCTGGATCGTGAAGCCCCGCATGACCTGGTCCACCTGCTTCTCTTTGCTTCTCCAAGTCACTAAAGCTCTCCCACCACCTTAATGTTTAACAAAATGTGAGCAGAGCAGTTTTCTTTACTAGATCAAGCCTTTATGCAGCATTTGAATACTTTGGCTTCTGTCTTGTTTCTGGTATCTTTGTTTTGTTCTCAGGTTGTTGATAATTTGCAGATTGGGAAGTGAACCCAGAATATTATTCGTGGCAGACAAACACTATAGCTCGGCCCTTTTTCTTTTCTTTCTTTTTTTTTTTTTCTTTTCTTTTTGAGACAGGGTCTCGCTATGCAGTTCAGGCTGGCCTTGCCTTTTTGTGTTTTTAATCTATAGGTAAGTGCTAAGGTGCCAGACCACACCACATTCAAACTTAGGGTCTTCCGGCCTTAACCTTCCAAATAGCTAATGGTTTTATTTTTAATGGGCTTAAATATTTCTCTGGAATGAACTATTTTCAAATGATCATCTTATGAATACATTCTTTGCAATGCACTGTTTCATATGGGCGTTTTATGTGATCACACTCACATGCACACGCACACACAGTACTCTCTCTCTCTCTCTCTCTCTCTCTCTCTCTCTCTCTCTCCCTACCCACACATTCACATGTGAAGACACCATGTCTCCAGCTCCAGCAGTGCTTTTGGAGTTTCTAGGGAAGGCAGCAGGCCTGGAGATGTGTACACCAAAAACCCTGATCACTTGGGCAGAACTTGCCAAAAACAAGAATAAAACAATGAAAGTAAGCTCAGTACCTTCTTGGTGAAAAGAAGAATGTCACTCTTTTTGTCACATGGATTGCCACAAAAAGGCAAGTTACTAAACAAAAAATAAAATGCATTACAACCTTTAGTAGCATATTTCAGTTAGAGCGGTACTTGATATTTCCAGCTGATGTTAATTTGCAGTTAAGAGAGAGATGGACTCTTACCCAACACAGCACTTTTGGCCTCAACTCTGTTATCCATACTTTGGTCTGATCCTCTGATATGTGAGCTGGGGCATACAGTGCACATTTATGTAAAAAAAAAAAAAACCTATAAGGCTTTCATTATTAAATTCTGTTTGCAACTTGGTGTAGGAAGTAGCCATTGAGGAAAAAACTGCCCTAGATTTGATGCTGTGGAGATATTCTGAGTGTGCACACCCAGGAATATCCTTGTGCCTTAGGGAATCTTCCCAGTGTTGAGTTAAAGAAGATCAGGGTTTTCACAAGGTAGGGAGAAGGGCACCAAAGGGGTGGTGGTGTCTATACCTCTGAGAAAATAGGCCATGCAGATGCAGCAGCTGTGCTCACCAGTGGATTATAACGATGTGACAAGCTGAAAAGACTGCATGGAATAGCACCAATGGGTACAGTCACTTAAAGAAAGAGAGGTGAACACAAAGGAGAATGGCATGGAAAACAGAATTCATTCTTTGATATTGGACAATGCTGAGTCTGCATGCCTGACATCTAACAGGTTCGGAGTAATAACATTTCCCTATTTCCCCTATATTATGTAGAGATTTGACATCAGTAGGATGTATGGGTACCTAAAGGGAGACATCTGGACGGGTGCACAACAATCTTGATAGTAGTTAATCTTTAGGAATAGTAAAGCTAGTGTGGCACACATCTATAATATCAGTGCTTTGGGAGGCTGAGGCAGGAGGATTGCTAGTTTAAGCTCAGTTAGGCAATTTAACTATTTAGTAAGACCAAGTCTTAAACATTTTTTTTTTAAACACTGGAGACTTAACTCATGTGAAAGCCCTGGGCTCAACTGCTAGTGCTACAAAAAGTAAAATAAATAAATAACAATAATAATAATACTGGCAACCATTGATCAAGAGACTAGCAACTGATATTTTGTATTATGCACCTATTTACTTCTTTCTGTCGTTTCTATATTAAAAAGGAGTCCAAACCATATAAGAAGAAAGCCTACTTCTTTCTGCTGGTGTGCTGCAGGCTACGGCCAGTTTACCAGTCCAGCTGTGGCAGCAGCTTACTTTTAGGACTTTCTGGAATTCATGTGTGCCCAGGAGTTGCCAAAGATCATGAACCAGGGGATGCGCCTTTTATCTATCTCCACCATTCTGTCTTAGGAATATACAGGCAGGCAGAGCAGGGAAGTACCTATGGGAGAAATCTGCTTTCTGATAGTCTTGGGGAAGCCTAATTCTCAGTGAGTTCAGGGAGCACATGCATACTTAGTACTAAGCACAATGTCCCTTGAATTTTATAACTGACACTTTTTCCCCTAAGAAAATTTTGACGGTCCTATTTTACACTAAAAGATGAAATCTCTCCCTATTCCTCGTGCTCTATATTCTTGCATGTCTAAAAACTCACTTTCATTGTTAACCTTAGAGAAGTTTTGTCAATAAGTAGCTATTTTATTTTTGATACAACAGCCGCCCTATTAGTCTTCAGCCATAAATGCACCTTAAGTGAATTTAAAACATGTGCGATGTAATTATCTTAAAAGAAGAATCTGATTTCACATCTGAACCGACCCTTAGGTAATCTCACTAAATATCTTGTTTTTAGATAGGAGGAGCTAGCCCCTGTGGAGTGCTGTGCTTTGTCTGAGGTCACTGGGCTCATTGACTGAACCAAGGCTGGAAGCCTGATTACTTTGTGCCGATGCCTTGTCTGTACCTGGTAGTGTTTGCTCTGTGGGCCTGGGCCTGCCCAGGCAGGAGCTGTGCTGTAGGGAAGGACTCCCTATCCCCAGAAAGTAACTGCATAGTACAGGACAGGCTGGATTCAGCTAGAGCTTATTACTGTTGATTCACTGATGATTAACACTTTGGAGGAAAGAAGCCTGTTCTTTTAATAAAATAATTTGGCCATACACTTGCTTCCAACACCTATATGTTCTATAGCCAAGATGTCTGTGCAAAAATATTATTTATAGGCAAGACCAGATTTTATATATCTATAACCCTATTAGGTTTTTATAAAGAAAGAAACAGAACCAGTAAGAGGTATACAGATTTATAAAAGGGATTTCTCATGAAGGATTGGCTTTACCCTTTCGGAGCCTGAGAAAGCCTGTGATCTAATATCTTCCAGCTGGAGACCCTGCAAAGCCAGGGGTATGGTTCTGATCTGAGCCTCATGGCCAGAAGACAAGTTCTGGAAGCACCAATGTCTGAGAGCAAGGAGGACAGGGCTAGAGAGCTCAGCAGATAGAGGAAATCCACCCTACCTTTACCTCTGACCACTTCCAGGCCTCAGGGCCTTGGACGAATGCTCAGAGCTCACCTCTTCTGGACACACTGTCATAGACACACTCAGAAATAATGTTCTGCCAACTATTAGAGTATTCTCCAAGCCAGTCAACTTGACTTATAAAATTACCATCTCCACCTGCTATCAATGCTACTCATATAAAGAGGAAACATCATGATTCTTAAATAAAATGAACTATTGGAAAAGAACATTAATATAATATAATAATGAACTTATTATTAATTAATGTTATAGTACAGTTATATGTAATGATGTACTAATGTAATAATGTGACAGGATGTATTAATACAATGTAATAATGCAATTATATGTAATATATAGTAATGTAATAACATAAACAGTTTAGTTGTTCCAAGTTTTGTGTCTGAATCTTGAACGCCTTGTTTAAATTATGTAAGAATGCTTGAATTTTGTTGTATCCCTGCACTATAGGAGCTAATTATTTTAAAGCTCTGACTTCATTATGAATACTGTTACCATCAGAAGGTCAGTGTTGATGGCCACATACTAATAGAGTGATGTATGTCCAATTGTCCTGTAAGAATTCCAATTTTATCTACAGTTCCATTGTAACTAATAGTAGTGCCCCTCCTTTTACTCTTAGAGTCAAAAGTAGACACGAGAGCGGCTTATGTGTTATCCCACCCCTTGTGAGTGCAAAATATGCTACGGAAGGAATTTTACTCCTCTGGCTGTAAGACAGATCTCAGCATTTTCTGCTGTTTGTGCTGCCTGCCCTGTGTTTTATCTTTTGTTTTCTCTAGATTCATTGAAACTGCATTATCCTTCAAACTCCACGCAACTGGAAACTCAGTATCTGACTTGATTGAACTAGGCTATCTGCCAGCTCCACTTTTCTTCTAGTCTCCATTGGCTGCCCTAGCATGGTGTGTGAGTAAATCTTACAGGCTTAAAAATAATTGGATTACCAAGAAGAAGGAATTTGATGAAGGATTTGTACTTTCCAGGATGGCTCAACATGGGCTTCTATAGAAACTGTGCAGATGCATTTGCTTGTGTGTTGAGCTCAGATCCAAATGTGCTGATGCCTAGGAAACTAAACAGTTATGCTCTCCAAAAGTTTTGCCAAGTCAAATTCCAAACAGTAACTTCAAGTCTTTCCTGCCTTGCCATCCCCAACCCCAGGGCAGTCTGAGAGGGCAATTGAAACTGGGCATGGTTGTGCATGCCTGTAATCCCAGCACTCGGGAGGCTGTAAACAGGAGAATCACTAGGAGTCTGGTCTACCTAAGACTCTGTAGACCCTGCTTAATAGTCTCTTGTAGCTAGGACTGCCCAAGCCCAGCTGGGGCTCTTTCTTCTTTCCCTATGGCTGCTAGCTGCTGTGCCCCCAGGAAAATGTGCAGTGTCAATGGTAGAAATACGTAAGTGTTTGATTTCATGTTTAAAGAACTATAATGGGTATTTGTTGATTGTACAGAAAATGAGATTAATTTGTTAAAGAAATCTTTATCCAAAGCCTGTTTTATACTAGCTTCTATTTTGAAAAGAAGACTAAAGTGGTTTTAAAAGTCCAAATTGTATACTGGTGATCATATAACTTTAGAAATATATTACTGAATGTATTTCAGAAGAAGCAGAGAAAGAATATATTTCAAACAACTACTCAAAAAAGTATGCACAGGAAATCACTTCAGAGAGCCGTCATGCAATGAAGAAAATATTAAGACAGGGAATGGGACGGAAGGAGCGCGTGGGCAGGAGGGCTGCCTTACACGACCAGGCCACCTTTTCTCCTGAGGAAGCAGCCCTTGCCATGAGGACAAGGAGACATTTGTGTGAGGTGATGATGGTGGATACATGACATTGGGCACAGGGAGTAGTGGGCTCGGAAATGTACAGGAAAATTAGGTCTAGGTCATGCAGGAGCCTGGAGACCATGGGTATCTGTGTGTATTTACACTGAGGGCAGTGGGTCAGCCTGGAATGAATGAAGGAAATAGGAAGCCAGTGGCAGAAGTAATACACAAGGCCGATGGGAAGGATAAAAATTGCTGGTGGGCAGGAGGAAGAGAATAAATCAGGCTGCTTTCAAGAAGGGGTTGTGTCGAGAGGGATGGCAAAGCAAGTCTGTGCCGTGATTTTTTTGAAGGAATTGAGATTTGTGGTAGGAACCATTACAGGTATTGCTTTGGAACTGTTCAGCATGCCTGTGCATGGCAGCTTCCTCCAAGTGTAAGAGACTATATCACCATCCAAGAGCATTCCTGTGGTCACCATCTTCCGTTCCTGTGGTCACCATCTTCCGTTGCTGTCACTAGGAAGCTCTCATGGCCTCCTTAGTGCATGTTTCATTCTCTTGTTACTGGGACCCTGAAAGCTGAGAGGGTCAGATCAGGGCCTAGACAATCCCAACCACTTGGCTGTATTAATATAGCATGCCCTGAAGTTCACCTAAGCCGAGAGCACTTCATCCATGCCTGAGATGGCATGACTCCATAAGTTCCTCCACATGACCCTTGGGTTCTGAAATACAGAGCATTCCCAGAGTAGGACAACCTGGATCATGGCCAGGGGATCTAAATATAGAGGGACAAAATTTTCTTAAAATGGGTTCTGAAGCATGATGCTATTTGGGATTGTGCTGAATTCACATATTGCCAGCCTGGGCTTCTCCAGTGGTTAGGAATGCACCAGGTCATGAGTTACACAGCAAGTTTGAAGGTCAGTTTCCTGTTGTTTAAATGGTCACCAAAATTGCTAGTTCACTCCTTGATTGCCTTATTTTGAGAGATTTTGGTTCCTAAATGCCATCTATATAATCTGTTTGTTGTCTCTGGTCATCCCATTCCCGCTCTACGTATCTTCCATGGGCGGGACTTCTCTTCACACATTGCCTTCTTCCTTCCTGGTGTCGCCTCGACTCTTCACGCTGATTTCTTGCTGTCCTCACAGTCACTTATCTCTTAATATTTTGTCCCTCTTCTCTTCCTGGTCCTTTTTATAGAACAGAAGTAGAATGGCCAACGTCCAAAGTAAAGCTTACAGAAGAAAAAACCGTGGAGCGTTAGTGAGCCCAAGTGATGTGTGCGTCAGACTCACACTAGATTTAGTGCACAATCAAGGAAGTCTGTCGACCCTCATGTCAATGTCTGAGGGAGTTACCTTTGAATAAAGCTCAATCAGACACAATTAGCAGACGGTAAAAGCAGGAGAACACTCCTCATTATTGCTAAGAGCATGAACTATGGCTTTCCAATACTACTTTGTCAACATTTATGCTTTGGATCTCAGTGGCTTATTTGTCAGGATTCGATGATTCATACCATTTCTGTTTCCTCATCGTGTTGCAAAACACATACCAAGAAATGGAATTGCCATGTGAAGTTTTATGCTTTTTAATTCTTTGATCATAAGTGCATTATTTTCTGTGAAAATTCTGTGCAAGAGGATAGCTCCTATCCTCTTTTTGAGGAGAATCCCCAAACCCAGGTGAGTCAGAGGGTGAGCAACAGCCAAAGACCAGTCTCGAGCAGCCTGAGCAAGGCCTTGCTATAGCTGTGAGTTTTAGGCTATAAATTCATAGAGCTTTTCCATTTAAGGGGCCACAGCAAATGAAAGATGACTGACCAGAGTGCTTATAACCTGAGCTACTTCATATTTGACTCCCAACCTGGATAGTGGCATGCCAATGGACAGCTTGGAGAATGGCATGGGAGACACTTTAGGGCCGACCTTTGAAACTTGAGAACAAATACTCAGAGAAAAACTGACTGTACTTTCAATCCAAATTACTAAATTTTCTTTGAAAATTATATACTTTTCTAAAGAAGGTATGACTTGTCATTTATTCTGTCCTATATGGGCAAGATGAGATAGGATTTATAAATGTTCTAAAAATATCTATCTAGTTAATTAATCAATGAATACATTATAGAAAGAGATAAAAGAAAATATTAGTATAAGGACATCACTCAGAGGAAAATAATTTCTTTGCTATAAGAATGTTATGTAAAAGACAACAAATAAAAATGATATTGCTTCTCTATTTCATATGATAAAGTATTTAATCAATTGATAATAATAAAAAGGGGACTTAGGATATAGGTCAGTGGTCAAGGGCTTGCTGAGCAGGCTGAAGGCCCTGAGTTTGATCCCCAGCAGCACAAATAATAATAATAGTAATAGCAATAAGGAGTCCGGGAGAACTTGGGTAAGGGGAGAAGTGGGGGAAGGAAAACTACATAGACTAAAGGTGGTGCGTACTGCACAGGAACTAATAACATCCGTGAATATAAAATTGTATGGCATAAACATAAGATGAGAGTCGTAATGACAACAACAGTGAAAATGGCAGGAAGGAGATGTAGAGAAGAAGGGAAAGAGACTGGAGGGAAGCAGACAGGCATGGAAAATAAAAAAGAACTAGGCTGTATTATGTACAGATGCCCTCCCCAGGATGGTTGTAAACTACATATACTGCCAACCTATAGAAATAAAAAGATAAAATAAATAATAACAATAATAACAATACATTTGCATGTATGGTAAAAATATATCTTGACAATTTGACAGTTCAAATTGCAGTGAGAGCTAGTCAAAGAGCCATGTGACAGTTTGCTATCATGGGGTTGGACTATGGCAGACTCCACCTAACACCTGCCCCATCAGCATTAGTACTGCAGTATTCATCTGTAGAGGCTAATGAAGGCCACACCCCTAGGAAATGATCATCCTCAAATGATAATTTAAAATAATCAGAACAACCACAAGAGTAAAAGATTATTTCCTAGGCATGCCAAAGAGCAGCCATGACAGGGAAATTTGTATTAAGGATTTTAAATCAGAGGGATAGAGGGTTCTTACTTACTAATTGTATTACTACACTCTACCTATCCATGTCTACAGAGGAAAGATAAATCATTTCCTCTTGGGTCCCCAATGTAAAGTACAGTGGCTCAGGAGTTAATGAAAGCATTACCTGCTAACAGTGGCACTACTGAGCTATGTGAATGAGCCTACCAAGACCATATTTTCTCTGGGAATCAGTTTATCTCCAGAGAGAGTATTGGGCTAGATCACACATTGGTCCAGATGAGATTTCTATGGCTTTCATTTCTTCTTTGTATTTGTCTGTATTTTTTCCTAAATGCTCAAATACTACATTATTTGAGGTATGTTCCATCGTAGGGTTTTTTTTCCCCACTTCTGTTGCTTTCTTAGATATATGGGAAAGGGGGATCTTGACTAAGTCTGAAGGAGGAAGAAGAAAATTAGCTACAGAGTTTATATTCCCATCTACAAAGAAACTTAAATATAGCTACCACTGCTTTGAAAGGAATGGTTTATATCCAAACAATTTTTTCCAGACAGGCTCTGTACTTTTTTGCCAACTTTAAACTGAAGGCAGTAGACAGTTAAACAAGAGTCGGCACTGGAAACAGCTGTGCATAGACAAGAGCAATTACTTATAAGGTACTGTTTTTTACTCATTGAAACCTTCAGGGTTCATTAGTTTGGGGGACGAATTGTGCGTAGTCATTTGATCCCCCACATCACCTCTTCTCAGAAAAGAAACATCCTTTAAAATACTTTTGCTGTTTGGCTATATTGTATTGTAACTGTTGACAATCGAGCCTATTAGAATTGTTTCATTTCGTTTTCAGGAAGTAAGGGGGTTTTATTTGATTTTGAAGCTTACTTTAGCTTTGATTTTTATTGTCATTCTATCTATCGTGTGTGTGTGTGTGTGTGTGTGTGTGTGTGTTTGTACATGTATGTTCTTGTTCATCTTGGATAACACAGCTACCTACATTTTGATATTAGAGCTGTATAAAATGCTTAACTGGGGTATGGAGATGCATCTCAGATTTATGAACCAAGTCAGGACAGACCCGTTCGGGTGAGAGGACCCGGCAGAACCAGTGTCTGCACTTTCACTGATTCATCAAAGCCCAGTAAGCTCTTCAGGACTTGGTAGGTCTGACCTGAAAAACATACTTTCTTGAATAGTGCTTTAACTTCCAGTTTGCTGCTATATTTCATGGCATTCTTAACCGTTTCTTCTTTTCATTTTCATTTATTTTTTAAACTTCTAGTAGCCTGCTCTGTCTTTTAAAGTAAAGTTTATTTTCTTTTAAGCTCATACACCTTAAATATCACTGGGTGACATATGCAAGCTGAGGTCAAGTCCCTCAGGCTGGCAATGAGAGGCTTCAGGCCCAAAGCAGGTAGATGGTCCACAGTCGTCACCAGATGGGCAGGAAGCATCCTGGTGACCCCTGGGATTCTAGATGTCACTCTTTCTCCAGGGACCTCTTAACTAATCTGTAATATCTGCTGTCCACAAACCAGTGATAGAGCTAATTAAGATCTTTTGAGAAATGAAGTTTACAAGTTTCCCACTGAAACTTCCAGGAAGTTTATTTTTTTAAGAGCTTATTCTTTTCTTAATAATCATCTTCTGAGATCCATGGTATATATTGTTTATTCTGGATGTGAGTAAATACAATTTTGCATTTTTGGAATCACTCAGCTGTCACAGTGGCTCTGCTGTGTGTGATGTAATGCTATCTCTGGTCCATCCTGTGGTAGACAAAGCTGTCATATCTTATAGCAGATGGTCACAGAATCACCAGCTCCTGCAAAAGCTCACTAACAGAATCAGAGAGTTCTGTGGCTATGGAGCATGTCTTCCTTAATGTCCACCTTCCACATCAAAGAAGAATAGATTTTTCTACTTTCCAGTATAGTTTGCATGCTTTTCATAACTCCCCTCTTCTTCAACCAATATTTTTGCAACTATTGTTTGGCGCAGTGGATCATGAAAACCAGAAAAACAAAGGCTCGGAAGAACATGGATGACGCCTCATGTATTCACACGTGCAGCAATCCCAGGGCTCAGCAAGGCTAGGCAGGAGGATCGCAAACTCAAGCCGAGCCTGTAGAGCTTGATAAGTCAGAGAGATTCTGTCTTAAAGTATAACAATTAAAATAGGACAAGGGTTGTAGCTCAGGGCAAAAATCCTAAGTTCAACCCCCAGAACAACAAAGAAGAAAAACAAAAAGAATTTTGGGTGGAATAAGAGACTTTACATGTGGACCCAAGAGATCCACTTTGGGGAAAGGGGCAGAGGTGCAGTGACATCTATTTTGGGTGCTCTGGACCTGAACCTGTGCCCAGGCTCTTAGTTGTGCTTTGTAGTAGACGTTGCCATGGAAGTGGGTCTGGACTGTGTAACGCATTACTGCATCCATCTCAGGAAGTGCTGCCCACACTCTTTGGTACAAAGTCACTGGAGGCGTACGTCAAGGCTCAGTGACTCCCTGCTGCACAGGCCACACCTAGTGCTGATCAAGGGCGGGGCATCCCCCTTCAGTCTCTTCATGCACATGCACCTCATGTATGTGTAGAGCTGGGAAATGATAGAAAGATGTTTTATGGGAAACAGACAAAGTAGAAAAATATTCTTCCAGGTTATGCGGTTCTAATACGTGGACATCATAGTTGGAGAAAAAAAAAACATGAATAAGGCAAGAGTCTTATTTTCTCAGTGGTATTTGGATTTCTTCAACTAAAATGTAATTTACTCGCATGCTATTTTAGCTGAAAAAAATATTCTAAAGTGTAAACTCTAGGTGTTAAATTTAATATTGTGATATACAATGATACATACTTTATCTGACAATATGTTTATACTGTGCTTTTCAGAGTAAAAAGAAGTCACTAATTTCACCATGATTTTGATAATTATAGTCATTAGTTTTATTAATCTAAAAGAGAAAAACCAAAATTTTGGGAGTGATATATGAAACGATAAAGTGAGTCCAGGGAAGTGCTAAATTCCAACTTTAATTAGACTCTTTGGGCAATTACTTAACATACAACAAAACTGAGAATTGTGGGGCTTGCTGTGTTACAAGCCTTTTTTACATTTTTTGTTTAAATACAAATTTTACATATTGATCACAGAAATTTTCTCTGAGTATTGAATCACCTTGAGGCATATATGGCAAAGTCCTCAGTTTGACACTGCGTTAGGGACTCCCTTCAGTGCCACAGCAAATTTGGGGTCTGCATATATCTGGAATCTTTGTCCAATAAATTATCTAGAATTTCTGCAGGATTTTGCTTCTTCCCTTCAGTTAAATGGCCTGATTTCTTTTAAAACAAAATGCTATTTCATCTGAGTTGTAGCGCTTTTAAATTGCACATCACTGTTTTCTGTCAGTGCAATCAAGCTTTACTCACTTGACTGAGTCTTCTACTTTTATCAAAATATAATTTTCACCTTCAGACCTAATCAAGAAAGCTGGCATATACCAAATGTATATTTTATCATAAGCCCTTTCATACCACAAAATCTAAACATGAAATCCTTGAAAAATTAAATACATGCTTAGGGAGACTTTAATTTAGAAAGATACTTCCTTTAACCCAGAAAAAGAAGAAACCACTTCAATCAATTAAAGCCCATTAGTCTTCACTTAGAAGCACCCTTGGCTGCACAACCTAAAAATTCTCCAGAGGCCTTAGAGTCCAGCTCCTCCTAAACTAGGACTCCAAGAGCAGGATTTCTGTTTTCCAAGGAGCTGTCAAACTCAGTGCCACAGGTTGTGGCCTGGAAGAGTAGTGAAAATTTCTGGAGCTGTTAATCAGATAAAGATAGTCACTTTTCTATCATACAAATTCACCTTTAGTTAATTTTCAGTTACAATCTTGCAGAGAAGAAAAGATGCTCAAATTGATTCAAGTCTGCTTTCTACATTGGACTCATAATGTAACGAATTGGTGGTGCTGGACTGCTTAAGAAATAATGTGGGCAATGGCAAAGGTTCTTTTACACTGATGCAGTTAAGTATTGTATGTGAGCTAGTGCCACATGAATGCTCTTTAATTTGTAATTTGTATTTACAAATAACATGATACTGAAGCTGCTGTGTTTTATTTTGAAACTGCTATGTTTCATAAGATTATTATGCGAGCTACTTATCTTACTGTTGGGTTTTGCTAAAACAAGAACGTTTCACTAAGCAATATCATTTAAGAAGCTGTGAAATCACTGATAGCAAACAGTAATTTAGAACTATAAAATACTATGAAGATAAAGTATCAGACATCCATAGGCTATCATTCACATTCAAAAAGTAGAACTTGAAGACAGGAAATTAGGAAGTGTTTCCATACAATTTTATTGTTTATTTTGCTGTAGATGTGGGGAACTTTTCTGTACCTCTCAGGACACTGTGGAGAAATTAAAAGAGCACATAACTGTGTACTGTAGCATTCTATGCTCATACTTCAACATGTGATCAGTGCTGGGACCTACAGAGTGCCAACAGGTTCTGCTGCACATGAAAGTGTAGGCCCTCTTCACATGGCAATTTTGCTCATTTGATGATTTGAAAGGTGCATTGATTTAGAAATGAACTCTTCCCATTTTTATAGAGTGGCGTAACTTAGCCCACAAATATTGTTCATCTAGAGCCTAGAATTAAAAGCTTTCTTTCTAGTTTCTATGTTTAGCCCAAAGAAGTAATGACTGGGATTTGGGTTCATTTGGGCCAGGAAGGGAAAACAGTTTCCTGCTGTCTCAGTACGAAGCCTACCATGTCCCCTGCACTCTGAAAATCCCCAGGGCACAGAAGGTTTCTTCAATCGGAAGGATGTCAAGATTCCTGACCAGAAATGCTCATTACATCAGAGTGACAAACAGTGAATGGCCATGGGAATGTTTTAAAGTAGCTGTCATTTTGTTAGTGAATATCTGCTAAAGCATTTCCTGGCCACTGGTGTTTATAAAACAAAAGGTTTATAAAGAAAGAAAAGCACTTGCTTTATGAATCTAGTTCTTGGGCACACACCTCTGCTTTTCTTCTGTGCCCAGGCGATTGATGTACAGGCCTCTGGCGCACTCAACTCCTTAGCGTGTTCTCACCCGAGCCAGTCCGTTCCTGTGTGCTTCTCTTCTCCCTCGCCTACCCACCACCCCAAATCCAGACCTCTCCACAGTTGCGCATTTATTTCTGCTGCACAACTCAAGCCACTTCGCAGAACTGCCAATGATGGCACAATCATGAGTCCGTTCCAATAGCACTTCCTCCGCATCCTCACCTGTGCTTTCTGCCTTTCGTAGCATCTGCTGCTGAGTTCCTACTGAAACCTTTGTCTTCTGATGCCAGGGCTCTGGAACCAGCCCCTGGTTCTCCTCTCTCACTCACTTCCAACACCCACATTGAGAGTTCCTCCCCCATTTTTGCACTGAGTTGTGTCCTCACCCTCATATTTACCCCATAAATTCCCCTTTTTGGACAGGTTCTTGCTAAGTTGCTCAAAGTGGACTAAAACAGATCCTCCTATTTCTGCCTCCTGGAACCTTGCCACTACCCCCAGGTTCCAGGCATATTTTCTCCTTTTTTCTTTTACAGGTTTTCTATTTTCTTTCCTTCTCCTTGATTTGAGTGTCATTATTTTTCCCCACCTTAGTCTTTTTCTTTCCGTAAACTTCATCTAGTCTGATGGGAGGATATAAAGCCCCAGTCTAGATGTTTGGTCAGCAAAAGCTCTTCTAAGTATCATTCAGGTTGTAAAGGTGAGGCAAGGAGGCAGCACACTATCTCTGTCAAGATGCCCAGGGCCAAGATTGGCCACCCAAGGTTGTCCAAGATATCCTGGGCCACCCTCCTGCCCCACACTGTGGCATTTTAGGGCTTCCTCTTCCTCAGCTTCCCCTCACTCACGGCAGCCAGCCATCTTGTGTCTTCTCCCTCCCTGCCTCAAGCACTGGCAGTCAGTTGTTATGAACTCTTCACAACATATTTTGGCATGTTTTCCTCTTGAATCTCAAGACTATCATCTTGCTCAGAACTTATTTATGTCCTGTTAGTTTCTATCTCGTTCCTTTGTTCTCCCAAGTGGTTTCTCACTATAAGCCAAGTTCACATGTCTGGAAATTTAGAGAATAAGAATGATAGAAAATCCTTCCAAATTTCAAGGAGTCCCTCCTAGATGGACAGAAGCACAGGTTGTTGAGTTGAACTTCAGGATTTGTGGCCTAGCTTTGGTGCATTTGCTTTGGTACCATACTGTGGGAGTTGTCTCTCTGAATCAACTTTCTCTAATAAAATGCAAGTATCACTGGTAGCTGACACACATTGCATCCAGGCCTCCCTTGTGCCCACTAAAGTTCTGTCTGTTCCTCCCATGTTTTTTCATCTTTAGCTCTGAAGCACACATTTCATTTTGACATAAAGGCACCTCCTTCACTTTTTTTTTAAAGAAAAGTGTGCGAGAAAAGTAAAATGGAGTCTTTCTTACTTTTGACAGTCACAAACTTATGATGAAAATCAACAGTTTGCTTTCTTCAGAGTGCTTATATGTGGGTTTCTTTCCCTAGGCAGTGGCCCAGTCAGAGTGTAAAGTCAAACTGAAAGCAGTGGCTAAAAGTTTTCATAAACCAGAAATATTACTTGACTAAGATTTTATTCTAGCACCATAGGTTATCTTAGTTTTTCTAAAGTGATATTTGTCTTTAGCTTTAGGTAGATAAATGGACCCATTCTCCTTGCATTCTGTATGAGTCTCTTGAAGGCCCCGGCGAGCGCCTTGCATAGTGCTTCTCCCAGTGAGCCCTTCAGCTTCTGCTGTGAGGGAACCTGGGCTCCTTCACATCATGGTGAAGTTCTGTGGCTTACTTCGCTTCCTTCATCAGTTCTTTAATTGCTGACAGATGCAACACGTGTAATCATCCACCAGAGAAGTTGAACAGAATCTTTAGAGATAGATGGAAGTAGATAGGGAGAGGGATGAAAACAAGAATGGAGACGTGTCCTATGGTGGACCAGCTCCCCACAAGGAGTGGACATAGGTGCTAGAAACATGAAGCAATAAAAAACATATATATAAATTTCAAGCCCCAACTTATTTTAGTTGACTAAAAGCAGCCAAACTAGGTTAAGTGACTAAAGTTACAGGAAACTCTAATCTTGAGGTACAATATCACTCTCTACTTGTTTGTACAAATGGTCACGTAGCCAATAGGAGGTCTTTTTTCCATGAAGAAATGATACAGGAGGGACCGGCCTTCATACCCTGTGCCTCAACTCATCAATGGGAAGTAAAAAGGTACGGCCAAATGGACCTGAGCCTGTTTCTTCTCCCTTTTGGTAAAATGTTTTAGAACTTTGCTCTAAATACTTTTCTTTTTTCTTTTTTTTTTTTTTTTTTTTTTTTTTTTTTTTTTTTTTTTTTTTTTTTTTTTTTTTTTTTTTTTTTTTTTTTTTTTTTTTTTTTTTTTTTTTTTTTTTTTTTTTTTTTTTTTTTTTTGTATTTTAGAGCAAGGGCTCTAAATACATTTTGTTTATGTCGATTTTACAGTAAACCAGATGACATTTCCTGTGTCTCACTGAAAGTCCCTTATCTGAGTCCTCTTGACTCACTAGAGTTCTCAGCCCTCTAATCCCATAGTGGACACTGAGACCTCATGTTACTATTCAAAACATCTTTTGATAACTAGGGTCTAATTCACTAGCCTTACATTTCATTTACTTGATGAAAACTGTTGCTTAAGTAAAGAGATTTTTTTCAGGTATATAGTTTTGAGGTTTTTATTTGCAATACATTTTGAATTGGGATTTTTTTTTTTAATATTTTCATTTGTGGCAGCTTTTGGGTTTTACTCAGCTAACTTTCTGAGGTCTTGAGGTTTAAAGTTTAAATTAAAAGCATTTGTAGTGGTGAACATCTGCAATCCTAGCATTCTGGAAAACTGAGGTGGAAGAATCCCAAGTGCAAGTCCAGCCTATTAAGTGAATTAGCAAGCTTTGTCTCAAAAGTTAAAAAAAGAAAACAAAAGTGGTAGGTGGCTCGGTCTTAAAAGACCCTCAGTTCAATCTTCAGCCTACCTATAACAGAAGCTTCCATTATCATTACAATGACAACAGCAAAATGAAGCAGATTGATAATCCTTTCTTGCAAGCAGAAAGTGATTCTCATAATATTGGGGACAAAAAGAGAAAACAAAATGGAGGCTCAGAGAGTCAGGCATGGAGGAGTCCTGGGTCAGGGCTCTGTCTTCCAGGAGCATAGGAGGGGCAGGCCTGAAAGCCAGACCACAGCAGGCAAATTCAAAGGAGAGAAAGCCCTGGATTGTTTGCATCAGAGTACAGAGGTTACGGTGTTCATCTTTTTCTTTGGTGTAGTCTGTGATGCTGGGTGGTCTAAGAGGGACTTCTCAACAGACATGTACACTAAAACCTCTGGGGTGTCTCCAAGTCATGCATGCAGCCTAGAAGGGCCCAGAAAAAGCCAGAAGAGGCAAACCTGGAGAAGCAGGGTACCAGCGACCTAGCCCAGGCTCTGTGAGTTTGTGTCCAGCTTTGTGTAGGCTTGCAAAACTTGCCCTCTCTGAGATACCCATGTGTTCTGAGTTGATAACCATGAATTCAATCCTTCCATTCAGGACTCAACCCTGCAAATCTCTGACATAAGAGGCTATACAGGAAAGAGACCTAGACTAAGCTACAGTAACCTGTCAGTGTGAACACATACAGAACTTCTGTTGTCTAATCTGATATTGTATATGCTCGCTCCTTCAACAATAAATCATATTCTGACTTAAGACAGTCTTAACAACCTATTTTATCACAGAGTACAGCTGTCAAAATCAAGGCTTACAATATTATCAGAAGTCCAAAGTGCACTTGTTTTCCTTTGACACTGAAGGGATTTCAAGCCTAGAAAGACAAAGGATTTGCCCTAAAGCATATAGGTGAGAAAATTCAGGAATAAAAGGATTAATCTTATAAAAGAATCTTTATTTTGAACTGTTTGAAGAGCCTGAGAATTTCATTCAAAGTCATATTTCTTAGGACATTAAATATATATTATCTTTCTGCTTCTTCCCTCTATTAAGTTGTTCAAATTAATGCTGAAATCTATCTAATTCTCGGAAGCATTTGTCACTTGGCTAGAAAGGCATTAGAAAGCCAATCACTCTGTAATAAGGGATCTTTATCTGATTTCTTAGAGCACAGGCCACAGGCCCAAAACATCTGCTCTAAGCTGTGGGCTCTGCATAGTCCAGAGACCAAAAGTAAAATTGGTTTCTGGTTTTCTCAGGATATGGCACAACAAGAATTACACATTTGAGCTCTGTTGCTGGTTTCCTAGACTCTGGCTTTTAATCAATATTTAATTAGCAATTATCTAAGGAATTGGACCCAGAACCTTATGCATGTATGCAAACTCTATGTTATGGAGCCATATGCTACCCTGTTCATCATTTTATTTTGAGACAGTACATCACTAAGGTGTCCTGGCGGGTGGAGATCTTCTTGCCTCAGCCTTCAGCATGGCTGAAATAAAGGTATTTACCATCATGTCCTTTGTGCACTGGCAAGATGGTGGTGTTTGGGTTCCCTAAGTAGCTTCCAGAATGGAGCTGGCCTCCTGAAGGATCAAGGATTAAAGGAGGTGGAGCTTTTAGCCCTTCCACTTCACCTTTCATGAAGGGAGAAGGGATAGATGATAATTTAATCAATCATGCCTGTGTCATGGAAACTCCACAAGACCCAGAAAACTTGGAGTTTGGAGAGTGAGGTTGGTATGCACACTGAGGTATTATGAGATGCACTGCTAGAGGTAGGATAGAAACTCCAAAGAATCCTAAGGCAGGAGCATCAAGAAGTTCTAGTCCCCTGGAAAAATTAAGCCTCCGACTGACTGTAGTTCAAGGATGAGGCTGTCATTCTGAAAGAGATGGGGAGCAGAGAGGGCCAATTTCCAAGTGGGCACTGGATATGAGGCCATGAAAAGGAAACCTGCACCAAAGCAAACACCCAGCTTCCAGTTGAAGCATGCCACAGAGCAGAACAAAAGCTGAGTTACAGCAAAAGCTGAATGACAACAGAAAAAAGGCAGATCGCAGACGCTGAACGTTGATAATCCAAGAGGGCCAGCTGTTCCTCAGGGACAGGCCTTTCCTTGTCTTCTGATATTCATAGTAACTGGCCAGAAAGCTTCTTAAAACAGGAAGTCAGCAGCAGAACTTGCTGTGCCCGCCCAGCAGTGAGGATGACTGCTCCTCTGGTCAGCATGCCCTGTAGAAGCTTCCCTCAGGCACCCCTCCATAGTATTTCTTCTAATTCTACAAGATTCTCACAAATCCTTTCTTTAAGATCTAAGAAAAACTGTTTTATTTTTCACTGCCTGAGTTTTTGGCTTATCTTCCAGTTCTCTAATTTTCCACATATTTTTCTATTTTCTTCTCCCAATATACATCTCTATGTGTTAGAATTTTTTTTAGTAGGTAGCGTAAGAGCCTCAAATCCAGATTCTTGAGCTCCTGCTCAGATATATGATTCAGTTAATATGATAAAGGGGCCTGGGATATACATTTGCACAGCAGTTCCAGGTTGTTATGATCAGCCTATCTATGGACCACACATGAGAAACACAGCTTCACGTCACCTCAGAGCCTTAAGAAACTGGACAACTTACCCATTGCATCCCACATAGTCCCTCTATCTGAGAGAGACGAGGCTGTCAGACGTCCTCTTTCTCCACATGTAACAGTGGCAGGATATCCTTTGTTTTCACACTCTCTATCGTGGATTGAAAAGGGTCTCCATAACTATATCCTGGGCCAATACATCAAGAGCTTTAGAATCCAACTCAGAATTCAAGGTTGATTGTGTTTTGACTACCTTGAGTTTTATGGTACACACAATTTTAAGGGCAATTTATTTTTATTGAAATTTCAGCCTCTTCTTTGATAGAAAGATGGTATCAATTTATACCTGAAATATAGCATTTTACCTTTCTTGCTGTTCCCAGAGTGAAATATTTCTCTCTCCAGTCTATTAGAAAACTGTTCTTTCAACTGCCAGCATAAAGTCCACTGCAGACTTTTGGTAGAAATTACAGTGGAGAATTTGAGATATTTACAATGTCTTTTTTAGAAGTGGAAGCTGGGCAGCAGGCAGTCATGACATATGGGAAAGATTTACACTGGGCTCATGTTTGATGTTGTAGAAATGGTATTTTCAAGCATTCTCATCCTCCAGATTTTCCATAGCTCCAGCGTACATTTTTGTCTCCACTGAGAAATGTACTAGTCTAGGGAATATTGAGTAAGCATTCTTCCAGGCCCCAGGCTTTTGTTTTCAGCCAAATTCATTGTGACTGTTTCACATATGATTTTGCTCTTTATGAACTAGTTGGAAAAAATAAAAACCTGGCCTAAAAATAAAGATAGCAGGCATTTAGCCATTGGTAAGTAAATATTTGTTGTTTCTAAAGCCCATAAGAAGCAAATAGCAGGTTCACGTAGTGCATCGAAATCATAGTGCTGGTTAAGACTCTATGTGTGCTTCCCATTCTCAACCCTCAGAGGGAGGAGGAGTCACAAAAAATATGAAGCTGCATGAAATAATGTGTGAGACCAGTTATCTAAAAATGGAGGTGGGAATAGAACTCAATGTCCACATTTTGGGAATCCATGCAGGCCTCCTACATATGTGTTCATAATGACCTTACCATCCACACATTCAGTGTTTTCAGTTCTGCGTGGGACTTGTTCTAATGCAGAAGGAAGACATATCTAAAGGTAAAGACTGGAAACACTACTATAAAATATTGTTCGCTAGCTCATAGATAGGCTTTGAGTAATGACCCCAGAAGGAACATTATATGTGCAAAAATACTGCCGGTGTCAAAAATGTTCCCCAAATGTTTCTAGTCCTCTGCTTTCCAGACACTTGAGAGGATTATCCCTTTCCTCCTTTGCAGTTACTCTGGGCATGTCACTTGTTTTAGCAATAAAGTGGACAACAACAGTGATGTGCTGGAGTTCTCGGTAGAAGTTTGAAATGTGCCAGGTTAGGCCATCCTGTGCCTTTACCCCTGTTCTGAAACTGTAGAAGCACATATGGTGGTTACAGAGGTGTTCTGGGAGTACATGCTTGTAATCTGATTGCAGCCAGGATTGTGGAGAAAAGTAAAGTCATGAACTGAGGCACTGCTATATCTGGTCACTCGAGTGAGGAGTGACCTGGGGCCTTTAGTGAGCCACGTTGCCTGTGTGACATAACTCAGAAAGAAATGACTGGTTCAGTGGAGAGAAGCACGCATGTTAGTAGGATCATCTGCGGGCACAGGAAGCCGCAGAGAATATTGAAAAGTTCAATTCATATCCATATGAAGAACAAACATAACACAACCCTGTAAATAATAATGCTATTTGAAAATTGAGAACAGGTATGAATGATACAGTGATTGTACTTTACCTGTCAATGATCCAAGATTTTTAAATAGCTTGAAATATTTATGTAGAAAACTTCAACATCATACTCCAACAAAAATCTACAGCTTTTGACAACTTTTAAAAATGTACGCTGATCAAACATGGCTATCAGATTAAAGAAATTCAGATTGTGTGGGTCCCAAAGGAACACTCTAAAGCTGAGGTTGGAAAGAAACAGACTATCATATGTCACCTGTGTGCAAGCCAAGCCACATACCATCTACGCACTGCCCACACTGCATTCAAGAAACATGCTCAGCGACTATATTTTAAAACCCCAAAATGTCCTTCAAAATATGTGAATCTACATCCCAACTCTTTTCTTGTTTTATCTCTCAAAATTCTTTCAATCCTTCTCCAAACTTTCAGTTTTTTCTCATTCCAATTGGCCTCAAAGCCTATCTGAACCCTTGAAAAATGTGAAGTTCCCCCCTGACATTCAGCCTAGGTCCACTGCTTTTCCTTGTTCGTTCTCTCATTTATTCTCCATGGTCTTCTACTCTTTGTCCAGACTTCTGTAATGTCCAGACTGACTGAATGGGTAGACTCAGTATTCTTTCAGGTTTTCACTTGAAAGGCCAAGAATCAAGTACATAGTGCTGGACAGCACTCAAGAAGATGTTAAAAAATATATTTTCTTCTTTGTTAGATATGGTTAAGGGATTCAACTCTCCTTGTTTGCATCTCCTATATGAACAGACCTCCATTTCTAAAATAAACTTTTGCTTTACTTTTAATGGGAATATAATTGTAATAATTATGGAGTGCAGTGTGACATTTTGATACATGTACATCTATATTCAGCATATATATCAACTGAAATATCCATACCTTCTTTGTACTGAGAATATTCAAAATCTTTCTTGAGCTCCCTTGAAATATAAAATATTACTGACTTCTATGTAAGAAATGCCTCTTTAAAAAATAAATATTATGATTTTCCCATGAATATATGGAGACTAAATGAAAGGGTTGCCATATTCTCTGAAGTGACTCCCTAAGACTATGCACCTTCCTGATATTTAGAGAGATCTGATGACCATTTATGGATAATATTCCAGAATGCCATTCATTCAGGAAATACTTCTGTCTGTCCTCATTAGACTATCATGGCTTAGCTTTATTTTCTTAGCAAATGCCTGGTGCCAAAGAACTGGTGTAATCTCTGTATTAGAAATCCAAGATTGGGTGGGCATGGCAACGCATGCCTGTAATCCCAGCACTTGGGAGGCTGAGGCAAGAGGATCTGTGCAAGCTCGAGACCAGCCTGGGTTACAAAAGTGAGCTCAAGGCCAGCCTGAACTACACAGTAAGACTCTCTCAAAAAGACAAAGCAAACAAACAAACAAAACCCAGAAAGAAAGAAAAGAAACAAGAAATCCAAGATCCTCAAGCTAACTTATTATAGTACACTTCGAAGTTATTGGCCCACTGTCATGCTTCACTGAGTCCATCTGCAAACCGTGCCCATCAGCTAAGAGCTGAACTTGTCTTAACTCTGTCATCATCTAATTAGGCTCAAAAATCTGACCGTTCACAAAACTCATTATTTTCTAGTACTGAAGAAATTTTTACTGAAACAGGAATATTTTTCTTGATATCATAAATTAAAGACAATAAGACAGTTGACTGATCTTTTAAAAAAACATAGAATATCAATAAAGTTTTAAAGTAAAATTTTTGTGGTTGGCTGGTGGTCATAAATATTTCTAAGTACACTGCCTATTCTCTTCTTGCACGAACAGGAAGTAATATACAATTTATTTGCTTTAAATTTGCTTATATTTTAAGTGTGATGCATATACTTGAGTCTGAAATATCTCTAAACTGCATACTTGAAGAAACTGCCATCAATAACTTAAATTGCTCATTTACAATAAGTATTTGTGGTGAATCATCAAGAAAACAGATTGAGTATGTCTTATGTCTCTAGATCTTAAGAGATATTTTCTTGGAGGTGTGTGCTTTGATTTCTGGCCATGTTGCTAAAATATTGGTCTTACACAGTTACAATGCTCTTAAAACATAGCCCCCCAAAATAAAAATGGGATTATTGGAATTTTAAACTACAATTTCCGCAGAACATTCAAGGGATGGGACAATCCTTCCTCTCCTACCTCTATTTGTGGCACTTGTCAAACACTTTCATCATAATTTATTTTAAAAAAGAGAAAAAGGAAAAGGGTTTGAGGAAGCTAGGGAGGTTCCTCTGACTTTACCTGGTGAGGACACTGTGGTCCTCCCTACAGAGGGAGGTAGCAGCACTGTACCTTCATGTATGGGAAAAGCAGCCCTCACCAGGCACTATGCCTGCTCACACCTTGATCTTCAACTTCTCAGCCTCCAGATCACCCCAAAGCAATAAACTTCTAGGCTTATAAAAATAATAATAATAATTTATTTTTAAACAATGGTATAAAATGATCACCCTCAGTTTGAACGCATAGTACTTTTCTCTTATACCAAGTAAAATATGTGAGGGAATGAGATTAGAGTATTTCCTGTTGCAAAAATAGAATCCTCTGGTCATATATTGCAGAGATAATGTGTAGAGTTCTAGCTATCCTTTTTCCAGGATCAATCCACTATTCCTAGTCTAGTAGGTGTTGCCTAGAAGACACAATAAGAAGTGGTGTCTTCTGTTTTTTTAGAAGCCATAATCCTCTCTAAACGTGTGTAATGTTCAAAACAAAAAGGAATAATTAATAGAGAAATAGATGAGATGGTTTCCATGGGAATTTGCTGAGCCTTCGTCTAAGAAGAAAATTTCAGATTATTCAACAGTGACTAAGGCAAGTTGCCTTTTCTTGGGCCATTTATTTTGCAGAGCAGTATTCTTCATGCGAGGGGAAAGGCATGTCCAATGGCTCATCAGGCAGTCTAAATGTATAGCATAGAGAAGAAAGAGATGGTTCAATTCGAAACTCTGAAGGGGAAAATCTTTGTCTTTGTTTATAACAGGAGTCTATTTCTGTTTCCATTTGTGCTGCTTTTAAGGGTTGTTTGAGATCACTGAGGAAATCTGTGTAGATCTTTTATGCTGTAATTTACATTTTTCCAGAAAATATCTGCATTTCATTGAAATAATAAAGCTGTGGAAGAAAAAGATGCCATACACCACTGAAGATTATTTTGCTGTTGGTCTTACTGTCTTTTTGTGTAGTGTAACCCAAAACTGTAAATTTTATATTAACTCAGTCATTGTCTACTATATAAGTCCTTCTTGATTGTCTATCTGTCAACACAAATGCATTAACTATCTAATAGCAACTTGACTGCAATGAGTGATTAGTGTCAATTCCCTGGAAAATGGATTTTCCCTAGATTTTCCACAGTATGCTTCCATTTTCAAAATAGCAATGCAGATTCTTTAGATAGTTTTAATTATGTGATCTTAGTTTTAATTATGTGATCTTTCATATGAACAATACTGAGCCTCTGTTCATGATGACATCACTTTTCCCTCACTTCTTTCCTGTGATGTGGTTCAGCCAGTAATAAGAGACCCACCCTCCTGCGTCTCAGGTTCTCCCCTAACAATGCTTAACCAAAGATCTTTTCCAAGAAGCCAGAAAATATCTGTTGTGAGGAATCTCCATCAGATAAACACTAGGAAGTTACTCCTCATCCTAAATTCACTATCTCATTTCAGATTTTCATTCTTTAACACTTTGAAAATTGTCGTGTCTCAGGATTGATGTATATGTTCATACAGAACACATTCAATCTTCACATGAGGAAATCAGCATTACTCCTGAAGGAAAAACATGCAGCAACAGTTTAATGGCCTTTTCTTTCTCAAGCTCTCTGTCTTCCTTTGTCTCTAACTTAAAGGTAACGTTGTTTATTCAGAAAGCCATCAGCCGTCAGTTTCAACAAATCCAGGGTTTGAAACAGATTCATAATTGTGAAATATTTTGGTCCTTATGTCTTTTCTCCATAGGAAAGTAATAAACCCTGTGCTACAAGGCTGTTGTGAAATCTACTAAAATTGTACATGCAGTGACTCTAGTTAAAAGGTTGAGTGTAGTAGATGATGGTTAGAGCTTTTTTTCTCTTGTTCCAGTTACCCATAGGCCTGGATGATAGTCTTTTATTTTTATTTTGTACAGGGTCTCACTACATAGCTGGGACTCGTAGTGATTCTCCTGTTTCAGCCTACCCAGCGCTGGGATTACAGGTATGCCCCACCATGCCTGGTCTTGGCGGTAGGCTCAGTATCTGGGTCAGGCTGACATTTTATGCAGTACCCATAATCAAACCTCAGCCCTTGCACTTGCCTAAGCAGGTCCTTAGTCCATTGAGCTATCCCACTGGCCCTCTGGATGATATTCTTGCTAGACTTCTTTATTTTATTCCCCCTCCTACATATAACCTTCATTTCACTGTTGTTAGATGAAGTGATTTTCACCGAACAAATAGTTACAAAAAGAGAAACAAAAAGCTTCTTTTTCCTTGTTTAGTGATGCATTGAACTTAATATAGTCTCAGCTGAAAGGAAAAAAATATATATTCTGTTTCAGACTTATAAAAATCATATTTGAAACATCCAAAACTTTAGTGTAGATCAGTACAACAACTGTGGAGATCAATGCGGAGATTCCTCATAGAGCCAGAATTGGAGATCCTATTTAAGCCAGTTATTCTCCTCTTGGGTATTTTTTTTTCCAGAAGAGCTGAAAACATCCTACCTCAGTGAAATATGGACATCCATGTTTATAGCAGCACAATTTGTCGTAGCTGAGTCTTGGAAATAACCCAAATGCCTATCAACTGAGGAATGGATAAAAAAATATGTATTTTCTGCGATAGAGTATTACTCAGCTACAAAGAAAGACAAATTTAAGGTTTTTATAAACAGAGGATACACTCACAAGGGAAATAAATTAGACCCAGATGTGTAAACATCATATGGTCTCTCTAGTGTAAAATTCTGAAAGAGTAAATAAAATTTTAAAGTTGCAATAGATACGGTGAAAGGAAAAGAAACTGCTCAAAGAGAAAGAGCAATGGGGATGACAGACAGGAAAAGAGAAAGGAAGAAGGAAGGGGAAACATATATACACATAAGATACCTAAGATATTTTTACTACTAATTTCTACTGCTTTATTGAAAGGACCAGTTAATGCTTAGTTTCTTGAGCAATTTTAATATTTATATCTGAAGGAATTTTTTGATGACAACAATATAAAAAATAGGGGCTGGGGAGATAGCTCAGTAGAATAAGTGCTTGCCTGGCAAATGCAAGGACCTGAAGTGAATCCCCAGTTCCATGATAAATAAATAAATGATAACAATAATTGTGATACTCTTATCATATTGCTTTTTGAAATTTTGTATCATTTCTGAAGTTTCTTGTTCTTTTCAAAATAAAAAGGAAAAGAAAGAAATAACAAATAACTTGTAAGATAAGACTACAGATTTCTTCTAAATATCAATAAAATGTAAAGACAGCAGCAAAACTTAGTTATGCCACTTCTTTAAAACAACGTGTTAGCCAGAAAAATCATCTAATCTCTGTCTGTGCCAACTTCCTGCATGAACCTAAATTTCAGTGAGAAGAACTGTAAGTTAGAATTTCTTGAACACTTATCCATTTATGAAAATGGAAAGTTGAGAAAAGGAGTTATTCCTAACTCGATCATCTGATGGTCTGTAGCAATTATAGAAGCATAACAATTATAGCCCCTCAGTGGGAACCTCTCCCACCCTCCACAGGTAGGTGGAGGAAAGCCAGTACGTGCTGCTGAGAGGCAAGAGGGCGTATTGGGAAGACAATAGGCTGCAAATTTTAACAAATCAGAGTTGACACTACTGGTTGAGATTTTAGACAACAAGTAGCTCTTTCTGTTTTCAGATACATATCAGTCTAAATTTGTTGTCAGATTCCATGTTAAATATCACTGTTCATCATCCTAATTGGAAATTTAAATATATATATAATTATTATTAAATGCTCATATATACAGGTAACTCTAGTCTTTCATTTTATTGGCCGTCAGAATCTAAGATAAGGGTGTATATGTAAATGTTATTTTTTTCAGTCTAAACATTTTTCAGAAATCTTTAAGACTTTGTTATTTTACATTTTAGTGTAACTATACAACTTAGCCCTATTCCTAAAATAAGAGAGTTATTTTCCGTTAGCATGATGGGAAAAAAAAGCAGCTAGGAATCAACCTGTGTATACACTTAAATTAATGGTAAAAAAATAAAGCCCAAACTAAAATTAACTATGCCTTTTTTTCTGTGCTAAAGAGAATTCATCTCACTTCATTTTACTTGGCTAACCATGCTTTATATTGACTCTTTCCTTTCCTCACCTGTCCACACAAGTTTGTCTTGGTAGATCTGAATCAGTATAAGTAGGTAAAGTGTTTCATGCTACTTCTTTACACTGAGTGATCACCAACCAGGGAGGATGAATTTTCCTGCATGTGGCAAGGTGTGTTGTGTAAAATGTAACCATGGTCCTCCTATCCCTGTATGAGTGAGAGATAGCTTGCTAGATTTTGAATTTATGTTCATAGAATCTGAATTTTAAGTTTACTGAAAATCCATATTTATAGGGCTTTCTAATTTTTTCTCTTCAGTACCTCCCTATTAATTTCATGAATCTTAGTTGTATCAGAGCTTTTCAAGATTCAGTTGCAAAAGCGTAACTCTAGCTAACATCAGCAAAAAATGGGATTTATTAGATCCTAAAACTGAGCCTTCCAAGGGAAGCTCAGCCTGAGGCATGGCGTATCAATCTGGATCTAATCAGAGGAAAGAAACTACATAGTAATTGGAACAGAGAACCTTAAAGATAAAGAATTATTAAGTATACCAACAGATTAGAGAATCAGAGGGTTGGCTAGTACAGAGTGAACAGAATATAGTGAGAGTGAGTACCAGGAGCAGCCCCAGCTGTTCCAGGGACACTGAGCACCAAGAATGATTCCATCACTATGCTAAAAGCCAGGTCTTCCTGGGGGAAGTGAGGCCTTGGTCTACTGGATAACCTGGAAGTCACAGTCTGGTTAGGCTATTAAACTTTCTGGGAGCCTCCTCCCTGAAACTTACAGGAAATGAGCCCTCCAGATTAGTACAGAGCATCCTGGGGTGGTGTCTCCTGTAGATACTGGGCTACAAAGCAGCCTTAGGTGGCAGGGGAGGGGGAGCTGTTTGAGCGCTTTGGTCACTATGCTCTGCAGACCCCAATTGCTGAACACATGTGGGTGCTGCCAGATCTGGGCATGGAAGAAGCTACATGAATGCGCATGGGCAGGTGTCCGGCGCCGCAACACAAAGGCTTGAACGCCGGACTTAAGCTTGTAGACTTTTATTCAGTACAGCAGCCAGGATC
The DNA here is from genome assembly GCA_004027025.1 of Myocastor coypus. Classification (NCBI taxonomy): domain Eukaryota; kingdom Metazoa; phylum Chordata; class Mammalia; order Rodentia; family Myocastoridae; genus Myocastor; species Myocastor coypus. Next base: position 122 of record PVJA010006558.1, on the reverse strand, counting down.
TAACAAGATCCTCCACCCTTTTTTACATCTCTACCTCTTCTCACCCTCCAGCCTGCGCTTCCCTCATATATAGCACTTCGCCCACCAATCACCATCGCTCTCACAGTCAAATCTGATTAGTT